>JADANM010005043.1:6129659-6165167 GCA_026213755.1 Eurema hecabe | reverse complement strand
ATTATAATGAGAACCTACTGCACATAATTTAACTTTGAATGAATCTAACAGTTGTTATTATAAAGATATTTCAATTTTACTGTCTCTAAAACGAACACATTTTAATGTTTGAATTAACCTTATTTTCTTTTTGTAATAGATTTGAAAAAGGGTTGAAATATAAGATAATATTAAAAAAACAATAATAATAATTCTTACCTATATTTGTGTTTTAAATCGACTTGCAGTTGCAAGCGAATCTGCAGAAATCTTAAAAATAAATGCCAAAAACCTTGCATTTATTTTTAATGCATTTGAACCAAGATATTACCATGTAGCAAAGCCTACTCTTGATATTTGCATAGTAGGCTGTAGGCGAAACCGTTATCTATTACGGAAAATATAATTCATGGCATGTCCTCGCGTGATCGTCGGCCATAAGTCATCTTCAGAGCTGAAGGTGTGACCGATTGATTGATACACTCATTAGCTTCCTGATTCATTACGAGAAGCACACCTACACGATGTTTTTGATTCGTTTTTTCTTATATTGGGCGGGCAGAGTTATATATAGAACATTAAGTTTTTTATTATATTTCGGACAGGAAAAATTATATACTACATTAGGGTCTGTAACTTGTTAAAAATTGTGAAATATTAAAAAAAACATGATAATACAATGGGCATAATAAATTCTTCTTAAATCAAATATTTCAAATTAAGTTATTTTTATATCTCTAATCAAATTAAATGCAGTGAGTGTAATATACAATTCAATTTGTCCCAAAAGTCAATTATTAAAGAACCCAGGAATTAAAAAAAAAATAATATCTCTATGGTTTTTTATCACAGCATATGCACGGTCTCTAGTGTGTGCAGTATACGCTATTCGTAGCTAAGGAGCAATTCATAAATTTAAAGTGTAATGTTATGCAAATGTATGCTAGCGATAGGCTATCGCATTTCGTTAGTTCTAAACTTTGCCCTTTTCAGAGCCTTACTCTTTAAACATCTACTACTATTGTACTTTTGTTATTATAACCTTAAAACTCGGCTTATATAAATCTATTTTTAGGTTAACGTATATAAACTTTTCTTCTTTTTTCTGCGGTTACCTGGAAGAGATCACTTAGTAGTGATAAGGCCGTCAGTTAACATTATTTTTTTACTGTATTAAATATCTGTACCTTATGTTTTAACTAAGTGTAATAAATAAATAAAATACTTATAGAATCTATGACATTATTAACAGACTTCAAAAAAGGAGGAGTTTTTCAATTCGACCGTATGTTTTTTTTTAATAAAAGGTCAAGAATTTTGTAGATCCAAATTCGGGTATAGTAGATAAATAGTTTCATTCTATTTCTTATAATATGAATATAAAAAAAACAGCAAGCTTAGTATTTCTATACGTTGACTTTTTGGAAAATATAGAACACGATTTTTTTATTTACGAATAAACAAAAGGATGCATTTTTCTGAGAGAGTAAATTTAAGATATTTTGAAATAATTATTGAACTCTTGTGATTTTATATTTATGAAATATACCAATGCAATAATAATTACTTAAAATAAAAATTATATATCTATAGGTTAGCGGCGTTCTTCAAAACACTGGACAATCTCTAGTATTCCGGGTGGAGAAGGACTCTAAGCATCAAGTGAACATCAGCGGAGGTCCTCTCTCCTACAGATACCAGTTCGAGGAGATATACTTCCACTATGGCTTGGAAGACAACAGGGGATCTGAGCATCAGATCGATCATCATACCTTCCCTGGGGAGGTGAGTTTCTGCTTATAAATTGATGAAGTGTATGCGTTTGCACTTGACTATAACTTATTCCCTTCACGCCCTATTTGTCGTACCTTTATTACCTTCTATAAAAATCTTTTCCAATTTTCGTATTTAAAAAAAAATTAAAATTTAAGGGACGTCACCAGAATTTAGTTAAACATAAACAAACTTCCCGACTCCATACTTAACGCATCTTTTAATTCTTTCTCTTTCGTCTTTCTGTTCAAAAAAGCGTCACTTCCCACTTTTACGTCCAATTAGATAAGTTTAATAAGCTCGCTCACAAATTATCACCTCAAAGTTATCATTATCAGCGCGTAACTACCCTCGGGGGTGGAAACTTCCCCATTCAGCGTCTTTATAATAAACTTTCAACGATCGTTTAAGATAATTTAAGATACAATGCCTGTGTACACAATTCATGGCTACACAATAGTTAATTACATCTAATTAGATCTTGTAGAATTTTTATAATGAGAATTTTTATATAGAAATGAGGTATTATTTACTTTATAAAAGTATCAATTATTCAGGCAACTAAGTCTGGCAGATATAGCTAGCGATAAGGCCGCCTTTAAATAAATTTGATTTTAATGTTTGTCCTGTATATGATACTTAAATAAAGTGTTGTTTTTATTATTTTTTTTCATTTTATTCTTATTCTTCATATTTTCTAAGGAATAGGAAACGACTATGACAACTAATATAATATAATAATAATATAATATATAAGTTGGCATCGTCCGCGTCGTCAATCTCTGTAATATTTATCAACATTTTAGGATCAACTGTTGACTTTTACAATCAATTTTACATCAATCAATAATTGAAATGGATAACAATCGAAATAAAATGTATAAAATGATGTCTCTGCTTATCTATCGATTATGTATATTAAAAATACCTTCTTAATATCATACGTATACATTTTATTAAGTAACCTATTGTTTACAGATCCAATTATACGGGTTTAACAAAGAGTTGTACCACAATATGTCTGAAGCTCAACACAAGTCTCAAGGTGTAGTCGGCATTTCTTTAATGGTTCAAGTAAGTTTATTTAATATTAATATGCCTGTTACTAGCGGTCCGCCCGACTGTGCTCGGGGTCTTTATAAATTAATCTTTCTCAAGAATCTATATAACAATATGAAAATTTACGTTAAGTGTTCATCCCGAACAACAGATAGAGGGACACTTTAATTAATTACATTTAGTATAGATCTGTGTAGTTGTGATGTCTATATCGAAAAAAATAGTGTTCTTTTACATTTTGGATTATTTAAATATTCATCCAAATATAAAGAAAAATCCTTTTAAATTAATCGCGTGTTACCATTCCCTTCTTAGTTAAATTGATCAACCATACTTTTTATAGGCACTAAATGAAATATGAACCAAAATTATATATTTTTTTACAATACTATATTTACTACATTTATTGATTATAATTTATGTGTGCTTCTTATAGATCGGTGAACCGACTAACAAGGAACTAAGGCTAATAACTAGCGCCTTCAACAAAGTTATGTTTAGAGGTAAGTCAGCTTAGAATTTCACATATAATAAACATTGTTATAGTTTGCGTCACGAATCTTTAGCGCTGAACGAAACCTGCGCAGAAGTCAAAAATAAGGTATCGACGTAGCGGTTGCGTTGACTGGTTGTCCCAGTCGTGTTGTCTTTCTCGCACTAATACGTCAAATACGAGCGCGATTCTACCGATGCGCAGCTATTCTCGTCCAACGCTAAACATAAATGAAGCGCACTATACATTTCGATGAAAACAAGTGTTTCGATCTCTTTCTTTTCTTCTTTCTTCTGTGGTTTCCTGGAAGAGATCACTGAGTCGCCGCCGCCAGCTTTTAGTAATATAAAATACTAGCGGACCCATGCCCACTTCGTTGCACATAATGTTTACAATCCTTTTTTTGTATAAACCTATGACACTCAGCAATAATGTGGCTTTCTATTGGTGAAAGAATTTTTAAAATCGGTTCAGTAGATCCCGAAATTACCCCTTACAATTTAACAAACACACAAACTTTACTTCTTTATATATTAGTATAGATATAAATATGTACCTAATGTTTTAACGAAGTGTAATAAAATAAAATAAATTATATTTTAGCTATTACATAATTATACAATAATATCTTAAATTGAGTGTGTTAATACAACAAACAACTTCTTAAGATTATCTATTTCGTTCTCAATAGCAGAATAGATATAAATTATGGAAAACCTATGTTAATCAAGACATACCGTATTAAGTAATCAACTCTGTCGATTTCAGGACCCTGCGATATTAATTCAAAGAACTACTTTTAGGTTAAAAGATTATTATTCTCAAAAAAGATAACAGTTATCACTTACTTGAGAACATAAAATTATAACTAGACTTTTACAATGTGACGACTTCTAGGTCCTTAAACTTAAAATATTATCAATAACGGATTCCTGATACTGACCAAACAATTCAAAGTTGAGATTGGGATATGCAAATTTTACTATTTCGTTACATCGCTTCTGTAGACCATGCACAGATGGACGAAGTACTCCTTGTATTTCTCATTCTATAGTTTCTGTATAAGTTTGTTACGTGATGAATATTTCTGATTAATTATGGACTAGTTGTGCAACGCGATTTTCCTCACGTAGTAGGGATATAAAGTATCCTATGTGTTAATCCAGGGTATCACCTATCTCCATACCAAATTTCTACTAAATTGGTCTAGCAGTTTTTGCATGAAAGAAGAACAAACATACATCCCTACATACAGTATCACAAACTTTCGTCTTCGTAATATTAATATTCTTATAGTGTTGTTATCCTTTTATAATTAAAGTATGGGAAAATCACTGTCATTTTACATAACAAAATGCAACAATTCCTCTTATCAACAGGCCAACGGCCAATGCGATAGCTTGCGTTGAAAATGGATACACTGTGGATACACTTCTCTATAAGAAGTAGACATAACTTTTATAACGGATCAAAAATCCCATTTCGGATACCCGTTAGTCCTGTTAGACTTAACTACGGATTAAGAATCTCCGATGGTCCTTCATGTACCTAGCCGAAGGCTAACAGTCACGCCGAAGTAGATACGTAAGTAGCGTCACGAATCTTTAGCACTGAACGAAAACGTTTGTCCGCTTTCCAAAAAAAAAAAACCTGCGCAGAAGTCAAAAATAAGGTATCGAGGGGACGGCGCGTGATCGTCGGGTGCGCGAGCGTTGATTGGTTGTCCCAGTCGTGTTGTCTCTCTCGCACCAATACGTCCATTACGAGCGCGATCCTACCGATGCGCAGCTATTCTCGTCCAGCGCTAAACATCCGTGACGCGACCTATAACCTTTTTATATTTTTTTAACGGTGGGAAATACAGTTACGGATACCATCGTCATGTCGGACTCGCCAGAAAAATAAACGTAGCCTTACCTAATCTTATAGACTTATTCTTGGTACAGGCAGTTCGTACCCGATAAAGCATCTGCCTCTGAGCTCGCTGCTGCCCAACACCCAGCAGTACCTCACGTACGAGGGCTCAACGACACACCCAGGCTGCTGGGAGACCGCCGTTTGGATCATCTTCAATAAACCCATATATATTTCTAAGCAAGAGGTCAGTGTTATTTAGTTCATGTTCTTATATTATAATTCGAAAACATAAATAGGTAATTAATTAGTGATATGTAATGTTTATCATATATTTCCTTCAAAGTCAGAGTCAAAGTCAAAAATATATTTCGAACATCAACCTGGTTTTTCAATTATTGCATTTTTCAATATTATGCGGGATAATGCTTACCATTGAATGTTTTAACTACATCTTTCTTCATTCATATATCGAGAACTCTTAAAAGTACTAATTAGTGCTTTCGCTCGATGCATGAAATTACATGTGCAGGGCCCGGAAATTAACAACTGTTTTTCTTTAATTTGACAATGATGGAGATGTCGCATTATGCTCTGTTATTGAAAAACTAGGCTAGTGTCTAAAAATCCAAAATTGAGTTAACACTGTCGAAACTTACCTTTTATATGAATACATTGAGTGCTTAAAAATCTCTTTTTTAATTCAACAACTATACGTTAGAGAGCGCCACTGTCATTATAGCATTCAGTGCAAAGTTATGTCAAAAAAAATCTTTAATACGCTCCAGTGAAAAATTTATATAAAACCATTTATGACTTTATAGAACTGTGCGATTTATTTAACTGGTTTACATATAGTGACACAATTTTGAATAGTCATGGTATTACAAAACATTCACCATCGGTTCATGAGGCCGTTTCCACAGAGAAATATATTTTGATTTGTATACGGCTGTAGATAAATAATCCTATGTTTCGAGTGCCCAAGTATGGGGCTCTAGTCAGATGCCGTTCCCTTACGATCGTTTTCTATAGGACAGTAGCACCTCCCCGAGCACGCCAGCACTATTCTACTCAACAGCATCTACAACGTGTAACAGAAATGCGTGGTCATATTTAAGGATCACAAAGAATACCTAATTTTAAATTAATGTATTAAAAATTCATTTCATTTGAACTATTTATAATCAAGATATTGATTTAATATTTCTATTGACCAGCATATCGATTTTTAAATTTATCGACACTACGACATCACTTTAGAGCTATCAGCTATTACGTGTCAATGACCGCATGACCCTATGACAATGCACTTCATTGAAAAAGTTACTGCTGTCTCTGTCATTAGAATTCGAAAAGTGATGTAACACTTTTGTTTTGATTTTTATATTATCTCAAATATGTTTATTTTAATCTGGGGACTTGTATATAGACTATCTATGAGCATCTGAACATCACGCAAAAATATGACCACACATTTCTGTTACACGTTGTATAACCACATAAATATTATCAATACAGATGTACGCCATCCGGCGGCTGATGCAAGGGTCGCAGCTGACGCCGAAGGCCCCGCTGGGGAACAACGCGCGCCCCGTGCAGCCGCTACACCACCGCACCGTCAGAACCAACATCAACTTCAACAAGCAGGGGTTACCGGTACCGTACACAATTATACATTGCCAAACACATAAAAAAAAAACAAAAAAAGCAACAGGACTTACAATTTTGACGTGTTTTAATACTTGGTAACACTAAATGACTTTTATATGTATTAGTAGGTACATTACAAATGCATTTTTGTAACTGGCGACTTTCTCACTAAAGAGTTTATGTACGCAATTTAAAATATGAAACTATGACATTATGATTATGATAAAATTATTTAACTTTTTTTATATCAAATTATATCATATTTCCATAATATATAAACATAACTACAGTTCTATGAGAGTTGATAACTACAACTTACAAGCAAAACATCAAAAAGTTTCAAATGGCTATTGTAACGTCATTGTAAAATAAAGCCTCGCATAATATTTTATCAAAACAGCACACTTTAATTAACAATGCGAATCAGATCGCGTGATCACAGATAATTAATAAAAATGTCATCAAAATTGATAAACAATAGAATAGCAAAGCAATAAATTCCCCCGAGCCCGAGACAAGCCGAGGCGTGTTATGTTCACGGCGTGAAATATAATTACAGTCGGAGTTGAAATCTTAATTAATTAACTTAGCCTGCGGTCTGGAGACGGTATTAGCTAGGAAAGTGGTTTAAAAATAATGCAATGCGAATTGCTGACGTTTCAGTTTTGAAATTCGAACGGATTCCTGAACGTTTTTTGTGATGATTAAAAAAATAAAATCGTATACATTGGCGAAGTTCTATTTTTGAAATTCGCGCTTGATGTTTTTTTTTAATTTGGGGCTATCTCTTTGATTTAACAATATGATAAATAATTAAAAAAAAAAACTAGGTCCCAATTACTTTTTAATTTTTTTTTCTAATTAGTGTTTATTTATCTGTAATAACTTTTATTTGCAGACGTCAAGCAATTGTCCTGATATGTACCGAAACATGCATTATACTGGTAAGTTTATACTAAAAAAAAATAAGTGTTATTTTTTTTCAAATATGCACGTTTGCATCTTGATATACCGTTTTACATAAAGAGTATAATTCCTGAATGTTTAAATACATTTTACCAATTCCTTTAGATTTTTTTCATCTTAATATGACTGTTAGTTTAACTTTTTATTAATCATATCATATTAAACTTACAAATAATTAGAATAGAATATTTTTGTAAATACATTATTGTGTTATTTTTTTATTTTTAATTCCACCCAGTTACAAATATACAAAATTTTGTAATGGAAATCCACATATATATAACTGAATTGGCTTTTAAGAAGATACAACCAGGCTTACACTGTACTATACTTATAAATGTACACTTTCTCACATTAAACATTGGGGTTCAATACATATAATGTAATTGAAAAATATAGGCCATACAATTATTCTAAAAGACAAATACAGTCTTAATAAAGACACAGTCATTTTAAAATAGACGTATTATACCTCATTGTCATTGTTATGTTCAATTATGTTTTCAGCACGTTATGCCCCCAAGGCACGAACGAAAAAAAGCGTTGCATGCAAACGAAAGATGTTTTCAAAGAAAATGTGTCACAAAACATAGGTACCTACTTGCACGCATAGAATAATTACATCTAGAACCGTAATATGAGCACGCAAAGTGAAGCCATTTCAAAGTTGACAATTTTGTCTACTTGCATAGAAAATTCGAATGTTTTTCGTAGATTTAAATTTTTCCACTTTCAAATTGAAAATTTCTTATAGCAACAATATTATCGGTGGTCTTATGTGCGTGTCATCGAGTATAATAACGTAATTTTTACACATACATATATACAGTTTTGGCTTCACTTACAGCGGCCGATTATTATGGGACTATCTGTCTATCTATACTAATATATAAAGCTGAAGAGTTTGTTTGTTTGTTTGTTTGAACGCGCTAATCTCAGAAACAACTGTTTCGAATAAAAAAAATCTTTTTTTATTGAATAGACAATTTATCGAGAAAGGCTTTAGGCTACATAACATCACAACATAAAAAAAATATGTATGAAAGAATTATTTCTCTTTAAATGATCTAAGAAAAGTCCTCGATAGTATATGTCTATCTTCTAAGATTGACTCACTATAATATAATAATAGAAATAGATCCGACGGGGACGAAGTCGCGAGCAACAGCTAGTATGTTATGCGTCTATGCTTGCACGTGTATGCTTATTGTATGATATATTTTGCTCATTTGTAAAGCCTTTTTTGAACATATTAATAATAGCTTGTCTTGTGTTTTTAATTTATGTTTGAATGTAGAATGTTTTAATTAGGCCTGTCTTTTTTAATCTTTTTGAGAATGAATGAGGTTGTATATAAATGCTAAGATTAAAACTTTTAGATGGTTGGTAATGAATTTTTGATGTGCCTTCTTTGTTATAGTTTTGCAAGTTGTAGATTTTTAGGTGCTAATTAAGAGTAGAAAAAATTTAAATCGTCTAACTAACTAGATTTAAAGATACTTTACTCGTAGATAGAAATGTTTATTTATTAATGTATCTTTCATTACACATGTCTAAATCACAAATATTTCAAAGTAAAAAAAAAGCTAGTTTACAATTATTTTTATATGAAAATGGCGTTCTTACCACTAGCCCGTGATTGCTGCAACCAGAACTTGAATAAACACAAAAGAAAGAAAGAGAAAAGAAAAGAAATTCGACTTGATGACCGCTGGGCGCAGTGGTATCACAACTGTCTTCTGCGAAGAGTCGTAGGTTCGATCCCCACACTTGACAAATATATTTGTAAATTTCATTCGTATATCTATAGGGTCTAGATGTTTCTGTGTATTTATGATGTATTTACAACAGTAAACGTATGTAGGTATTTTTTATAATAATTAATCCGTTATCTAGTTGCCACAGCACAAGGTTTGCTTGACGTGAGACTGGATGGCGCTGTCAATAATAACTATTACGATGATTATTTTTTAATTAATCATAATTTTACAGCTACGCAGTGGCCTCGGGAACACAGCATGCGTTATCGCAGTACGGAAGACTTAGCAATGTTATCGCCGAATTAAATAAAATACGTATTTAACATTGATATTATAGTTAATAGATATGTTATACACCAATCAATCAAAATCAACCGAAAAAAGTGTTCCGCACAGCAGCAGCACACATACAAATCAAAACGATAGAAAAAAAATAATTTTTTTTAAATAGTTTTGTCAGTCGCGTGAACGCACCGGCAACCCATCACCTAACTTAAAGACGTCCTAATTAGGATGTTTTTGCGTCTTCAAAATTTTGTGCGTATAACGTATCTATTTAATGTAGTATCATTGGTATTTAATTAATCATACTCTTAAACCATTTAACCGTACCTGTAAAATCAGCCATAGTGACTCAAACAATAAATGTATATTTATTTCGCTTAATTGTCGAATCATTGTTTTCGGTTTAACAGTTGCAAGTTTAGAAAAAGCCGTAATATTAGAAGTTAAAAATTATTCAATTATTATTAGTATTCTAGTGTTGCTTTTCGAAACGTCAATTCAGTAGATAATATATCAAATGTATATTTATAGGAGGTAGTTTGTTTGTTCGTGGTAATATCTAGAACGATTTTTTATAGAAAGCCATATTATCAAAGGCGTAGTTAACTTTTTTTTATACTAAATGGGCTTGCGCTTGGCTACGAGTCGCCTGGTGGTAAACGACTATGGTGGAGCGCGTGCCCAGAAACCTATTCACCCGACTCTTAAAGATCTCCGGATTGTATCCATCGGGGAAGACCCACTCTGGGAGCTCGTTCCACTCTCTTGTTGTGCGCGGAAGAAAAGTGGAAGAGAATCGCTTCGTTCGGGTCCATGAAACGATGTCGCTTAGACGAGCTCCTAGATGTTCGATAGAAGAATGGGCTAGTTGGGTAACTAAAAAAGTACTTAATAATTTAAAGGAGTAAAACCGCGGGGCAAAATTATGTTATTATATAGAGGTATTCAACCCTCTTAAGGGGAATTAGATGTAAATACTATTGTAAATAATATATTATATATGTATTATGTAATGTATGATATACGTCCACACATACAATGGAAAAGCTTTAACCAGCATTATAGCGCCGTAATTACTTTGCCGAAAACGATGCAGTTTTTGATTTTATTCATTACTTTGCTTTTCTTAAAATGTTACGGATTACTATAAAATTGTATACAAAGAGGCTTATGATTAGATTATTTAGGTGTAGTTTCTTATAAATATATAATAAGAAAACAATTATTATGAAAATATAAAAATTTACTCTTGTATAAACAATCGTTACTTATTAGTAATAATAACCCAATATATGTCGAAATAAAGGAACTTTCATAGTATGGTCAGCAAAACAAATTTTAATAAAAAAATGTATTTTTTATAAATTCACAAACAATTTTGTGTTTTAATGCTTTTGGAAGTCATATTGTTGTACTTTATTTGTTGTGTTTTTATGCTGACTGTACTTAAGGTACCTTTTTCGTAGAAATTAGATGCTGTGTTGTCTCTTATAAATACATATTTATGACAAAAATCGTGTTGTTTTATTTCATGTTGGTTAAAAAACGGAACACATACATATTACAAGCAATAGTGTAACAAAAACCGTCAGTGGGCTGCCTTATCGTAAAATGCAATATCTTCCAGACAACCATGGCAATTAGGAAAAGTTAACTAAATAGTAGATATAGTACAGTTAATATTCAACCATATTAAGTAAATAGACAAGATAAAATAATTAACTTTAAAAACAAATAAAACCGACTTCTATAATACCCCTATTCAATAAAAAATAAGTTTATAATCGGCGGAGATATTGCGTATAGATTAGTTCATCCCCAATATTCTACCCTTGGGGGTGTTTTTTTCATTATTAAATTTAAATGGGACCACCCTTGAGGTATTACCTATACGCCGAAAAAAGATTAGTTCAAATCGGTTCATAATTGTCGGAGTTATCGCGTAACAAACATAGAAAAAAAAAACATACGGGTCGAACTGAGAACCTTTTTTTTTTTAATTCGGTTGAAAATATATAATAGTTTGACAAAAATGCGATAAACAAAAATATATTAATGTCTTACAAATTTCAACTACATTATCTAGCAATGTTTAATTAATTAATTATTAGTCAAAAGCCTTCCTAACAGATTACTACAATGGCCAGTCTCCTTTAAGGCTCCATAACCTCCATCCTCCCATAGTTAAGTCATCTGACCATCGCGGAAGAGATAAGAAGGTATCCAGGACTCCCACTCGCTGCGGTAGAACGGTATAAGTCGCGTCACGAATCTTTAGCGCTAAACGAAACCTGCGCAGAAGTCAAAAATAAGGTATCGAGGGGACGGCACGGCGCGCGGGGCGCGTGATCATCGGGTGCGCGAGCGTTGATTGGTTCCCCAGTCGTGTTGTCTTTCTCGCACCAATACGTCAATTACGAGCGCGATTCTACCGATGCGCAGCTATTCTCGTCCAGCGCTAAACATAAATGACGCGACCTATACACAGTCGGGTTTTGGTCCGTGGAAGTCCGACATAAGCCATGCTCCTTTTACAACTATAAAAAAGAGAAAAGATCATCTGACGATTTTGTGAGATAAATGAAAATATTACTTAAACATAACAATATAACAGAAACAGTAACACAATTTATCCACATTTAATTGAATACTTTAATTAATGTTATTATTTAAAAAATACAATTGTACGTGAGAGTTTTGAATTTATTGAAGTGCTTAATTTCTTATATAGGTACCTATATAATACATACAGTTTTTAAAAAATAAGAAGTAAGAATACAAATTATAATATGTTATAATATTATTCTCAAAGAAATCAGTCCTTCGTTTGTGACGAAATTATTTTACTATTATATTGTGACGTTTCAATCATTCGTGTTTGAATTTTGCATTCATTCACTTTAATACGTGTATACACATATTATGTTACATAACCGATACATTATAATCATTGCCAGTAATGACTGCTTTTCAAATCATTAATTGAATAATCTACAATGACGTCAAATAATTTGTGGTTAAACTTTATGTCAATAGGAAACTATCCACGGCTCTTTCCAGTATCCACGTTTTTATTTTTTACTAAGTACTTTTTAAAATGTTCTGAAACCAAAAAGGTCAAATTAATTTCGATTTAAAATCCGCTATATAAATGGCTAACAATTTGCCCCTATTTGTTTTTTTTAAACAATGAAGGGGTGAGACGAGCTGGACCCACTCCTGATGGTAAGAGAAACGCTAGCCCATAACCATCTATACAAGTTCAGGGCTACCCGGAACTTTGCTCTAAAGCCAAACGACTGGGCACTTCACCGACGCTCCCAACTTTGTGGCATAAGATTTTAAATATTTTACATTAAAACGTATCTCATATAACATATACTATCTTTTGTACAACTATCATAGTACACACTACACATATACAAGCGATTAAAACACCCAGCAACACATCCGCAACTAAAAGTTTCCAACTAAACACCACAATTAGAGCTACAGCTACCCGGATACCGGATACGTCCGGCCATGTTGTCCGGGAGTTCCCCGGATATGCTCGCTACGATACACTTAGATTTATTACAGTCATACTATTATATACTCGGGAACTAAGTCATGTCTATTTGGAAATTTAAAATCTGTTTCTCTAAATAAGAATATGCTAAGCTACAAATTAGTTAAAATAAGGCACAATCAATTAAAACTTAAAAAACTTTAAATTACTTATCAAAAAACAAACATGGGCTTTTCAGTTATCAAGATAATAAATACTAAATAGACTTACGAGGAAAAAAATCTTCATTTAATAATACCAACAACCAAATATTTAACCAAGTAATTGTAAATTAACTATCTATAAGTATATTCTTTTAATATTAGAAATCTAATTTCTCTTACACGATAAGCGCTCACAGAAAATTCTCTACAAAACTGTCTTTGTAGAGGACTTTGCTGATCGCCTTAAAATTCTAAACACATTTAAAAACATGTAAACTGCATGCAGTTCCAGCCGGAAGTTGTGTGGGGACAACATGGCCGCAGGCGGGCTTCCGGTTTAAAACCTCGCTTGTACAGCTTAAAAAGGCTAACCTTATTTTGCCGCAAAGTATTTTATGACAAAAGCTTTATAGGAAAGATCTTACATCTCAATCTAGACTTCTCAACAAAATAATATGTGAATAAAAACATCAATTAAAGAAGTAGAAAGCAATATTATTATTAGTGTTTTGGTACAACTTTTAAAGCTTAAGTGGACAAAAGATCAGGAAGATCGTTTGATCGTGAGTGAGCCTCGCAAATTACGTAACCTGTTATTTTAAATATAAACTAAGTAACAAATAAATGAGCAGTGCAGGTCTAATTCGCTCTCGGTACGAAATTATGGGACGGGACGGTACGAACATAAGACTACATTTAAAACAAATTGAACTCGCTTTAGTTAATACATTTTTTAAAATAAATTCAAACCTTTAAAGATATAAGTTGCGTAGCAGTGCTACGCCGTAGCAATACCGTAGCAAGTATTGAATTAGATGAATAAAAAAAAGGTAAATCATATTATGCTCACAAATACCCTGTCTGTGTTTATTTAAAACTTAACGAAACGCATTTGTAGCATATTGAAGCCACAAATTTTACTGGTAAGCATTATCAAAACAGTCCAATCGAATAATAAGATTCTCGGTACTCAACAGTTTTTAGATGACAATATAATGTGCTCGCTTTTGTTAGCGTTAACCTAGGTAGTACCGTCAGCAAAAACACTGTTATTCCATTTAAACTATATAAATAGATTTAAACAAGTTTGAGCTTTAAGTGGTGTGCACTGCATTACGCCATCAATAAAGGTAACTCAGTTATTCGCTGTAAACGGTGTAGCGACAGCAACGACGATATTTTTTAAATTTAATCACTATTGACAAAATAGACTTTAACAATGCTTGTAAGAAAAGATCATGGTCCCCAAAATCCAAAGACTTACCAATAAGATCGATCGAAATTCGATCCTGAAAATATTTTTAATTCGATTATGATAAAAATTTACAAAATACATTCCAATGAAAATGAAAATAAATTATAGTTCGGTTTTTATTGGTTTATAATTAAACAAATTTATATTTTAGTATACATTTTTATATTTAATATAAATTATTAATGGATTAAGCATACTTATTTAAAATAAGTGTAAATTTTGACGACCACTTGGCGCAGTGGTAACACAACTGCTTTCTGCGCGAAGGAACGTTCGATTCCAACACCGGAAAAATATATTTGTAATTTACATTTGTATTTTTCTGGGGTCTGGGTGTTGTTATGTATTGTATGTATGTATTTACAAAAGAAAAGTATGTTTATGTAATTTATTCCGTTATCTAGTTGCTAAACACAAGCTTCGGCTTAGCTTGGAAATAGACGGCGCTGTGTTTAAATGTCCTGAAATATTTAATTGGAATATATAAAATTAATAAAATTTTATACAAAATTGTTTTGCTGACCGTACACCCAATAGAAAGCACTTGGGCGCGACGCCAAGATTCAATGAAATTATCAAGTCTGATATTCGATGTATTTACTTTTTCTAAATTTATATCGTTAAAGTTAAATATTGAAACAGAAAATAGTAGCTTTTATATTGCATTGAAATAATGATTCCAAACCTTTACTAATACCTACTTAAGGCGGAAGTCCTAACTAGTTTTGAATATCTTTTACACTTTAACGCCTCAGTAATACATAATTATATGCTTAATTAACATCTAACTAGTAAATACGCACATTTTATTTTGAATATTTTTTACATTACAGGCCTTAGTTATAATTATATGCATAACATCTTTCCCGTATTATAAAGTAACTTATCACCTCTCTACTTACACTTAAATCTTTACAATGTCATACACATAAGTACGCACACATACACACACACACACACACACACTCACACACTCACACAAGCTACACAATAACTCACTAAGACGCTACGCACCATCCTACACAAACAATTAACAATTCATCTTGCGTGTAAAAACCACATTATTTGAATCTTAACATCTATTAGACCACTAATTAGGTGTTAAATCTCCGGCAACGGCAATGGTGATGGTAGACCCACTGTTTGCTGTGATTTACACTTGCAAGTGCGGGTGGCTATAGCCATAGTGCATAAGCGAGCGATTTTAGTGACGTCACTTATTACGTCATTAAGGGGATGGGAAAATATAGTAAGCGCCTAGTAACGACGGTGGTGACAATAGACCGAATATTTAACGTTATTATCAGTTTCAAGTTTTACACCAACCACCAAAGAACAAAAATAATATGCAACGATATTTTTTATAAGTCGGCCAACATGACGTACATTGAATAATACAACAAAATAAAATTCCGTCCCTTGACTAAAAAAAACACACACATCCTGAATTAAAAACATAGACTTAATTTTACTTATTAATACTTAAATTAGCAATGAAGCATTAGGTTACATAAAAATAACTATTGTTTTTTATAAAACAGTATTGTCTGGATTAATTTCACACTCTACAAACTTCACAATGATATTTAGTTATAACTAATCAAGCAACATACGAGTACAATAGGTTGAAAAAATTACGTCAAAATTTAAAATTTATAATTAACTTCTAAAATAGGTATACTGGGTTTTCATCTTTATGTCCAAGTTTACATTACGGTATAATTAATAAATAATGTTTAATCATTTCCTCACCTTAACAGGCTTTATTGAGAGACGATTTAAAAATAATCACCCGTTCCACTCACCAAGAGAAGCTTCCCAAAAACTCCTCTGCGGTTTCGCTCGCCCAAATGGAATTGGAACCGTGACAGTCCAGTTTTGGGCTTTTTCTTTATACAGTTGGAATTGATTGAGTCTACACCTTTGTGCTTCGGTTGATTTAGACGCGAGATAAATCTCAAACGATTCAGGTGCCTTTTGATCAGTTTCACAATTGTTTCCAAATAAAATCCTACGTGCACGTCCATGTGGGTGTTTGGAAGAGTTTTATTGATATTTTTATTCGAGACTGCAACATAGCAAACGGTAAAACGTAAATACTTTTTGGTAGCTAAGAACTAGTCGTTAATAAGGTATAGTTTAACTAGCGTAGTTTTGCCTAATTACAAGATAATTGGGTATAAGAAGTATACCTTTACCTACCTAGCAAACTACAGCCGAATATTTTTCGTAGTTCTTGCGTGAAAGATTAAAAAACTGCCACAGATATGTATTATCTTGCCTCTATAGTATAAGTAACTAACATATCAAACCTTGAAATCCAGAACAATAATATTATGGGAGAAACAGACAAACGAGAAATAAGTAAAACAATTAGAAATGGCATCGCTATTAAGTACAGCACAGACGTATCTCGGTAATGGCGAGCTCTTCAAACGATTCAAAGAAATCATTATTCGGGAGCTTCGGAGCGCGACCACGCGAACTATAGGGATGGGATCAGTCGATAGATTTAACAATCTCATATTAAAAAGGAAGAAAGTAAGAGAAAGAAAAAAAAGAAACAAACAAACATGTATTGCAGAGCACATAGATTGAAACAATATACAAGACACTTTATAATTGGGCGTTATTTAACAATTAATAAATAAAATAGATACAGCTAGAAAAAGAAAAAGACAAGACACAATGTTGTTCTGCAAAAAAGATACTGCATTTGCCTTTACATTATAAAGGGGAAGAAATTCTGGATACAGTAGTAAATCTTATGGCGATCCATAAGAAAGTTCAAATATTTGAACAACTTCTTCGTCGAAAAAAAATTGTAAAGGCTGACAAAATACACGAAGATTTACATACTCATCTACATGAAACCTACAAAATTTGGTTTGCGATTATTTGAATTCTTACATTCGAAATGCAGGAAATACGCCAGGGTTAAAGAATTTCCTCTGTTTCTGTCAATTAAAAAACATTTATAAATATAAGTATCGATAAAACAGGCACATCACTAGGCAGGTAAACTCCGCGGCTAACGAAGCTAATCTGTGCTCAAGTGTCGACAATTTGAGTAACAACACAAAATAAGTAAGTCGCGTTTAATTCGACAAACAAAACAGACCGCGATTGTTTGCCGTTTTATTCATTCGCTTCAATTTTTGTCCGTTTGTTTGTCGTATTGGTGTCTGGTAATGGAATTAATTAACATGCCTGTTCATTATTATTCGTATATTGATTTCATTTTATAATGCGAAGAACCCAAATTTGTTTTCAAGTAATCCCAATTAACTGATTATAAAAATGAGTTGAAATATTAGAATTTTATTTGAATTATTTTTAAGCTTTTTAATTTAATTTTTTTTTTTCAATAATATGCACTGGCATCTAATCAATAATTCTTGATGTAGTGACATATTTCTCATAAGTACTTAAATAAATGTCCAGAATTAAAGAATATACTTGTGTAACTGAGAATTAACGTGGAACGACCACAGCACGAATGGTTCTTCATAATATAATTTACTAATTATAATCTCTCATCATGTAAAAAAATTCTCCTCTTGAATCACTCTACTTATTAAGTAAACCGCGTCAAAATCTGTTCTGTAGTTTTAAATAATACACAAAGACAGACAACGAAAAGCCATACTGTTTTATACTAGTGATGCGTGTATCTATTGATGAAGCAACGATGGTATTTTTCAATAATAAATTTTCATTTGAAGCGTTGCTTGAGTACGGGGCCAACTTTGTATGAACACAGTTTAATATCAGTTAGTATGTATTTTTCGTAATAAATTAAATGTTGGACATGAAAACGAGTTTTTCATACGACACTCGGTTAAACTTGCCACTTTATGCTGCGAAATGAAACGCATAAATTACAAACGAATTCTGTTGTCTGTGGTGGCATTAATAAGGTCCCGTTTTTGGGTATTTATTTGTATATCTTTTTTAACTAACTTATCATTTTTTTTTGGTCAAATTTAGATGTGTAGTATATGCAATAGCGTCGTGGAATTCTTCACGTTTTTAACTATATCATGTAATACTTATCGAAACAACAAGTTTTAAGTATTGGTATAAAATACATTTTATTACTACTAATATTAATATTGTTATGAACAAAAGCGCTTAAATAAATAATAAGCAACATGAAATTATTTGTATTATCCATGTTTTTAACGCTCACTCTGATATATTTAATGATTAATAAATATTACCAAATATCGTATCACAAAATTGAAATCGTGCTTTCTATATTTTGTAATATTGAGTTATAGTTATTATATGTACGGAGCTCTTATCTGATATGAGGATAAAACAAAACTCTCGCAATGGGAATCAGTAACTCGGCTCACTACACGACTATAAGAATCCACGACAAAGGATCTAACGAGCTTGTTATCTAATAGAATTTGCCCGAACGCCAAGCAAACAGTAAACAGGGGTAAACAAATCAACATTTTTCCACAAACAATCACTGAAAACGAACATTCCAATGAAAACATTGTGTTAGGACTATCAGTCAAACCCGTGCAATTGAATAGAACAGTTGGGTTATGAAAATCAAAAAACTTGCCAAAAACCTATCTATGTACTATGTCAGAGAAATGGTCTTCATCAGCCCGTTCAAAAAGACAGTCAAAAAGTTAACGGTTTACTTTGGATTTTTTATATGCGCCCTAGTTATTTGTTCGGTCACAAATTTTCTTGTCAGCAAAAGCTATTTTGATATGCTACGTCCTCATACTAGTCGATTTAAAACAGACTTGAAATATATATTAATTTGGAATCCGAAGAATACCGGCGTTGATTTCGACGGTAAAGCGAAGCAAAAAACCTTGCAAGGACAAAGGATTTTCATCAAACAAAAGTGCAAATACTTTAACTGTTATATATCGTATAATGAAAATCTATTGAAAGATGATCACCGGAATTTTGATGCAGTTGTGTTCAAAGGACGGAATGTTATGAATTACTTACCAACAGAAATAAATATAACCAGATCTCCTGAGCAATTGTATATTTTCAACTCCTTGGACTCACCAGAACTATATCCTGTTTGTAATAAGCTGTTTGACAATTTCTTCAACTGGACCTGGACGTATAAACTTAATTCAGATGTTGTTCATCCATTTTTTAATATATATGATGTCGACAGTAATGTGGTTGGTCCTAAAATCGATTTAAATTGGACAAAAAAGATGGAACACACTGATAAATATAAAGCGAAAATGCGCCATAAAAATAAGGCTGTAGCTTGGATTGTGAACAAATGTCGCTTAAAAGCTAAGCGCGATCAATTTGTGAAGGAGCTAAGAACTGAATTAAAGTCATACAACCATACTTTGGATGTATATGGACCCTGTGGTGATAAGAAGTGTCCGAAGGGAAATAATAAAGGTTGTTTTGATTTGATAGAGAAGCAGTACTTCTTTCAAATGGTAATGGAAGAGACATTTGCTGAAGATTATGTTACAGAGAAAATGGTAAAAGCGATGAATCACATCGCTATACCGATTGTTATGGGTGGCTCTGATTTTAAAAGGTACCGAATTTTAATTCGTCATAATATATACATAAATATTACATACAGAGCAATGTAAAAAATGTTTGTCTATTAGATTGTTAAATACCTTTTTAACTCGTGACATTTATTAATTATCGATTTAAACGGGTAAATTTAAAACTTAATCAAACGCTATCTCAAGTGCACTTTTATATTCCCTGTGATATATATAACACATTGTAAACGTATTCCTTTACTATTTATGTATATTATTAAATACCATATTAACTTCTTTATTTTATGAAATGTACTTTATTTCAGATTTCTACCACCTGGCTCGTACATCAACGCACAATCCTTCGACATGAAAAAGTTAGGAGCTATAATCGATTACCTTATCAAAAAACGTTCAACATACGAATATTTCTTCGACTGGAAGAACCATTACTACTACATGGCCCGCCAGAGGTCTAATATGTGTGAACTGTGCAAGATATTGAACAAACACAATTTGAATTCTACAAAAACATATTCAAACTTCAGATCTTGGTGGGATCCTAATTACTATGAGCATTGTAAAAGGCAAGATTTTTTCAAGGAATATTAATAATTGTTATTATTTGATAAAACTAATGGTCATAATAAAATCTTGTTTTTAAGCGTTATTATTCTTTTTAATTACAATAAAGCTATTTAATATAGCTTTAGTGAAAGATTTATTATATTTTGGCTAAAAATAAAATACCAGTTTTCGTAAGTGGTTTCTGCTCTTTTAATGATTTTAATTATATAGCCAAATGAAGCCAAATGTACTCACATATTTAAGATCTAAACAATTACAAAACTTAATAAAAATGATGGACAGGTTCGACTTATCTCGAGCTGTCTCACTGAATAAAAAGGCCTATATCATCGAACCGCATCTGTAATCGACATCTCGGCTTGGATTTATTGAATCCTTCTCCATATCTCTGACAATGCGTTGATGGGTCATCAATCTCATATCTCTTAATACTTTGAGTACTCCACAAAATAAGATAAAGTTTTTGGCGGTTTCTTTTACGCAGTTGCAGATCTATTATAATGTTGTAAGGATCCTACGTCTACTGATAAAAAGTTCTACGAAACAAAAACACTTTGTGCGCGTATTTAAGACCTATGTAGGTTCTTTATTTAAGAAGTTATTGTTAAAACTAGGCCAAATTAAAACAGAGCTAAACGCGAAGCACTAGCTTCTAATTCGCGACAAGACCTGGGCAATGGTGGGGCAAGCAATACCAATTATAAAACCACAATTACCTTACCTTACCTTACAAAACTGATAGTCTTGCTAAAACTAACTGAACTGAACTGAACAGTTGAAGAGTCATGTATTAAAATTTTCGTACCGGATCGGTCCCGCGGGCGCCATCAATTAGTTACAGCTGTCAACGCAAAACAATGGATGGGCCGAAATCGGCCACGCATTCTGTTTATTTTTAAATTTAATTTACTTTCTATAGAATTGATTTAATTCAATAGATTTGCGAGGTTTCCTTAGTATTATTTATTATTGGTTTTACTTCTTTCTTTCTTTCTTATATTATGGCATTAGCGTCTAGCTTTTTGCCAATGTCAATGTAATAAGAGGCAACGTGGTCAAGATAAAAGTCGATATGAGTCAAGTAAAATCGTCATCAAGTCGTCTTTAGTCGAGTCAGTCAGTCGTTTCGTTCTGCCCTTCGTAAAGTGATAGTGAACTTTACGAAGAACCTCGACGAATCTTGGAGCAATCGGAACGACGCTACTATGCGCTCTCAAATGAATTCTTCATTTCTTGGACACTTATTAGCTAGTTTACTGCATGATTCACTATCACAATCAAACATTAAATCACTTTATGCACCAAAAAAGGAATATTCAATCGAGATTACAACTAGACGCCGCAAGATTCCCGCCAAAAACTCCTGGTTTTACTTTACATTATTTATACGTCGTATTGTATCTTGCGTCTTTTTTCAATGTACGTGCTCTGTAATCTATGTCTATCTCTTTCTCATTTTAATTTACGAACTAATTTATTGTTAATACTAACCATAAATGTAACATCGATGTAAATAGCCGAACTATCGAGGCTCAGGTGCGTATGGGAGCTGTAATTGTGTGACCGCTACTATGGCACTAGTATTGAAATCGTGTTTCTATCGTGATACGAGTACAAGCATGAATTCGGTGATATTAAATGTTTAGTTCAAAGAGCTTATTGCAGTATTGATTTATGCAGCGATGGTCGGAAACAATGACATTTCGCTTATAATACATTATATAGTATTTGTCAACATGAACGGATATTGTAATTTTGTACGTCGATTTTTAGTTTCACCTTTTTTCTTTAAAAAGAAGCTGCTACGTCTACGTTTATTTACAATCCAGTTCGCAGATGCGTTCGTTAGCGGCACCGACTGCGAAAATTCTAATTTATGAAAATTTTAAATTGCGTTCCAATGTTCTATTTTTAAACATGCAACAAATTATTTGATATTAAAGATCGAACGTAATTGATATGGTCCAATAAATGTCGGTTGCATTTCACAGGTGCGTAGCGGTTCATTAGCGGCACCGACTGCCAAAATTCTAATTTATGAAATTTTTTAAATTGCGTTCCAATGTTCCATTTTAAAATTTGAAATTAAAAATAGTCGTTATTATCTGGCACAATGTTCTATTAATATAATCGAACATAATTGAAATGGTCCAATAAATTTCGGTATTATTCGGTATTCAAATTAAAATCTTTAAATATTCACAGTTTCATTAATTCATTTGAAATTAGAAATCGAACATAATGAATATAGTCTTATAAATGTCGGTTTTATCTGGCACCCGTAGTAGCGACATTGCAGTTCGCAGGTGCGTAGCGGTTCGTTAGCGGCACCGACTGCCATATATTGCTCTCACAATCCAATTGCAAGTTTGATTGTAGTTTACAGTACCTCTGTAAGCTGCGTGTTCTGGAATAAAATCGTTTTTAATAGTACTGTTGTTAAGAGGATTGCTTTATGTTGTTAAATCTGTTACTAAAGAATTCGGTTTTGTGGACGAAATAAGAAGGAGAATAGTTATAAATTATGTCCTATATAACATTTTATGACTTTATTATTATGAATGTTATTTTTTGCTTTACATTCAACATAAGAAAGGAAAAAAATATTTAAAAGATAAAAACTGTTTTTTTTGTTAAATTATACGATTTTAACTGCTATCTATAATGGCTATGGAAATTATAATATCTAATAAAATATTAAGAGATATTGATGTCGATACAACGTGATAAAAAATTAGTTAAAAAAATATTAACACCTAAAAAAGCGTTAAAAATAGTCTCAAATTGAATACCGTCATCTAATTGAAACTCGAATGCTATTTGCATAGCAGAGAGTAAAGTAGGGTCAGCAACAAAGCCTGATGAATATTCTAGCGGGCATCTCGACAATATGCTAACCAGATCAACACTTGACTTGCAGACGGTACTTGGCTCCAAATTATGTTTATTTCGCAATTTTGAGATATAACAAATATTTTTAGATCGTCTCCAAATTAGATTATGAAGTAACATGTTCAACCACACTAAGAACATATAAATACGCACACTAACACACCCTGTCCTGCATACATACACCTACTCGTAGATGAAAATAAGCAGTATACCTAATTAAATTAAAAATCAAATTTTATTTTATTTGACGCACCTTAAATAGAAGATAAAACGACTTTTGATTCACTTATTACTCACAGAACAGTATAAAAATAAACTCTACTTACTTTAAACTTAAGCAGTGTACCTTCTTCCAACATTAAACTAAGCATGGCAACAATAACATATATAATATCATAGTTAATTTTTCTTATGTAACATATATGCATAGCCAATAGCTAGTCACTCAGACTGCAGAAAAAAATTAAACATTATTTATAAATTATTTATTACCATTAGACCCAGCTTGACAGCTTGATAATTTAAATAACAATGAATAAAAATAATTTTCGAATCATTCAATGATGTACATTTTTGAAATATTATGGTTTTTTATTTTAAAAAGGAAGAAGATTTCTCCTTAAACCACTCCAAGTGACTCACTCCAGATCTTACAATCCATTAGATGGCTCACCTGCTCATTATTATTTTTAAGACTCTTATACCGAAGTTTGTCAATATGTTTCATCATACTATCATGTGGTTTAAACATTTATATTTACCCTACCTATATACCTACCTGATAGGACAGGGATAGGCTGAGATGATGATGATGATGATGATACCTACCTGATTAGCATTTGAGTAAGCAAGCTATGAGAATTAATACCTTTCGCTTCCTACACACTACCCAGCACTTATGTCAAAGCACACGGCAAGTAGTCTAATGAATATTCCAGCGTCGATGACACCGTTCAGTCTTTAAATTATGTCTGATCAGCGTTTATCGAGTCCATTGACTTACTTCTTAATATTCTAATTTAGTAGTAAAAAATTTACATCAAATTAGTTGGAATATTACTTTAAATTACGTAACGAAATTTTGTTATCACGTTTTGAATGCGTTGTTGAATAAAAGTTTCAATTTGTATTTGAACTCTCGTCCTGTCTTTGTAATTATCTCTAACCTTAGCCTTACAAAACGACCGGAAAGATATCTGTGATGCTAGTAGAATACAATCCATATTAGAATATATATGCAATGGATTGAAAGTACTAACTATTTACTGTTAGTTATTACTGCACCAAGCTGATACGGACTTATGAAGACTTACCATATATAAATTTCGGTCAGAAGTTCGAGTGGTCATAGATTCCTCTCTTTTCAAAGAAAGTCCATTGTTGCTATCTTTCACAAATATAGTTAACACATTGAAATATAATAGAATAAAGGTATTAAGGAATCAAAAACAAGTTTTAACATTTAAGAATGCCCTTTGAAGAATCTTTTCAATATTCCTTAAAGGTCACGTCTTTCTTTCTTTATATAATGTCACAATTTGCAAAAGATTATTCTTCTATATTATAAAAGCTGCTAAATACTTAATCATTCGTTTTATGTTAATATATATTTATTTTAGGTTATCATTAAAAATTGCACTATAGAACAAAAAACTTAAGATTCAGATAAGTAACTGTTTTTTGTGTTATTCAGATGTTTTTCGATTTAAATTTTCAAAGTCTATGTCTGGAACTATTGATATAGGAGAACACTTCTGAATACGACTCGGCACCACCAGGAAAACAGCGTTCATATAGAGGTTTAGCCAGCCACCATTTCCTAAAATCTCTTTTGGTTCTCGTTCCCTTCCATTCGTTTAATTTTGCACACAAATCACATATACCCTGAAAACGTTTTGTTCCTCGTATTGTGTAAATATTTCTCCACCTGTGAAAGTTGTAGTAGACGGAGGGATTTTTTATTATGTATTGCACTAGAGCTACGAAAGCATCCATTGGCATAGACTTCACATCAATGTAGGACCCTTCAGGGAGAAATCTGAAACAAAAACCATACACAGGTATATATTCTATACGAAAGTATCTAAAACAATTCTTTTGAAACTTAAATCCCAGACACGGATAATCTAGGACAACATTTTAGGCTTAGTTTTGCTTCCAATGGGCAATTTCTTAACATTATTTCTAATTTATATATAGAAAACATGTTCTTTTTTTAATTTTGCACCTAACACGTGTAGTATTCAAAAGACCATCACCGCATCTTGGATAATTTTTAAACCAATATATTTCAAACATAAGTTCGTTAACAAATACTTAGATACTGTGGACTTATTTACCTTTTGTAGTTAGCTCCTCCGTACACAACAGGCACTGCATAGTTATCATATGCTTTGAGAACTTCAGCTGTTACGTAATCGATGCTATCACTCTCCTCAGCAGCAAAATAAAAGTAATAGTTTTTCTCTATCAGTTTATAACATTCATTATTAGAACAGTCAAACATGCCACAGCCAAAAATATCTAAATCTAGAGAGTTTTTCCTAAAAGCAGCTTGTAGTTTCTTAACATACTGAAACCTGTTATTGCTAGTTTCACATTTATCCACAACCCACATCATAGCTTTCTTTTTTGTCTTCAAATGGCCAATTTCATTCTTTGATATATTTTGCACAGAAACCTCCCATTCGGGTTTATCCCGTGGCGCTACAACATTGCCCTGAAAATCTTGGACTTCGAAAAAGTTGCTTACAATATTAGAATCTAATTTATATGTCCAAGTTAAATTGAAATAATTGTCAGTAAAGAAGAGGCAAATTGGATGGTCGTTAGCTGGTTCGATGCTGTGGAAAACATATTTTTGATATATAGATCGATTTCTTGGTATGTCCCTGTTCCAATTATGGATAGACGATAAATTATAAACTATTGCATCAAATTGTGTAAAGTCCTTGTTAAGGAGATTCTTATTCGTTGTTAAGAAGCAATTTGAATACTTGCACTGGTTATCTTCAAATAGATCTTGACCTTCATCAACATCAACAATTTGATTATAAGTGGTCCATAGTAGGATGTATTTTAGGTCATTTCTTGTGAAGTCAGTTATTTTTTTGCGAGTTTCAAATGATTTTTGTACGAAGTTGCTTTGGATTTTCATTAGTTTACTAAGATTCGAGTACGCACTATGGAATGTATAAAACGCTAAAAGCACATAAAATGCCAGTCCGGCGCAACTAACTATGAAAAATAATTTTGCAAATTTTTCTGTCCTCACCGCGAGAAACATTTTTGCAACTGATTACTCTGAAATCTACAAACAAATGTGATGATTACAAACAGTGTCCTCTCTTTGTGTTTGTAAATAATGCATTCTTGGCCGATAAAATAAACAATTAATGTTGTGTTATGCGTATTTTATATCACAGATTTTCTTATCTTATATAAACTAGCGACCCGTCCCGACTTCGGGTACGTATATATACGCCAATAAAGTATTTTTGTATGACTGCGTGAAAAAACAATAACAAAACAGACATCGGAAAGTGACTTGATTACTACTATGTAGATTGCATAGTTAAATACTTTTGTGTTTTTAAATGTAAAAATATTATTATATAATAAACGGAAAAATAGTAGGGATATTTCGTTCGAAATTCTAGAATGTTCTATTTAATCATCGCAAGCAGCCATAAAGTTTAGTTGGGCCCTCAAAGGAGGTCGCTCGCAGCCAGTCTTCAGAAAGCACTTGAGAAAAATTTTCTATCATTCGATGTATCCCTCTATTTGCTAAGACCTGTTTCGTTACGAGCGACACTGTTTCCGTTGTTGTCCGTTATTTAAAAAATAAAAGTTTGGAAATTAACATTACTTACATCTCACATTTTGTTTCATCTTTTTGATATGTTATAATAATAGCTATGTATTCAGATCAAAATATTTCAAAGAACAATAAAATATTATTTGGCTTTAAAATATCACAAAACATTTAACTCGAACTCGGTAATAGTGCTTGTTCACGTGATTAAAATATTTAAAATTATTTTTATTTTCTTAAGTTTTTCCGTGAATTAAAATGTATATAGAGTCGAGTTGAACTTTATACAGCTGTCAAAATAGGTTTATATTTAGCGCTTCATTCATGAACTGGAAATTGAAACTGATGTCTCTTCCACTTATGATTGATGGTAAACCATAAAATATTAAAAAAGAATTTTATTTTTAAAACGTATTAACTATTATGAGCTTAAATGATCAGGATAATCATAAAAATCTCTACTTACATTAAAAGAGATACGAAACGACTGTGCTGCCAAAAACAATTAGATACGTAAACTTTGTAAAACAAAAAAAATTATAAATATTTTCTATAACGTGACGTCCGACAACGGACACTTATCGCACTTTTGCATGTAGAACGTGGAGACTTCGGCAAATATGGACATCGTGTATGAAGTCAAACAAAATTACGTATTCCATAAAAATATACCCTCCGTGACAACTACGTGTTGACGGCATATTTTATTTGTAACGTCTTTTATAAGCGAAAATGGAAATATTTCTAAACCACGAAAGAGCCTGAGTCTCGCGTCGGTAATTGAATTATTACGTGATGGCAGTGTGTTATTTTCTTTAAGGTAAATTTCCAACTAGTCTTTTCTAAGTTATAAAAGGGAAACTTAAAGAAATAACAATATAAGAAACCTTTTTATTTTGATGGTATTGTACAGACAAATTTTAGTTAAATTATTTAGGAAAAAAACCTTTTAAAACAATACATATCAGTTTTATATGAGCAGTACTTAGGCTAGCTTTTTAAATTGTATAATCAGAAGCCGTTTTTGTACAAATTATTGCCATAAGAAAAAATACCATTGCATTTTGTAGGGCCTGCGCTAGATTTCCAAATTCCTCTGAACGTTCTCGACCCCTCCTCTCCCTAGTTGTATCTCCTTCCATTTTATATGCAGACAACGCCTCAACGAGCCTTGTAAATTTAGTAAAAAATTATCACTTTTTTACTATGACATTTAAGTGTTGCTATATATAACCTAGTTTAATAAAATATGACTTTGGAAATGGAACCAGTGTAGTAATTCCATTTCTAAAAATATACAGATCCGTCAAGAAGTAACAATTTGAAGTACTTAACTTAAAAATATCAGTTTACTTTTAAAATATCTACAATTCACAGACTGTCGCCGTCAATTATTTTACCACTGGTAATAAATTCCGTTTCGCCTCAAAGCAAAATATTCTGTAAAATATAAATTAAAGTTCTCTTATCGTGTGTCGCATTCGGCGGAGTTGCCAGCGTCCAATATTCGATACAAATAAAAGTGGGATTATTTTCAATTATTTTGCTTTACGTTCCGTTGACGATGGCTTTGTTCTTTGGGGGGTTTTGTTTAACGTGTTTCGTTACTATATGTAAAATACATCGTATGATTTTGGCCACATTCACGGAAGTAGGTACTATAGTGATATTGTGTAACAGTTAATATAAATGTACCTTTGGAATTTTGAGATACGTGCAAACAAACAAACAAATAACTTTGAAAGAAAAAGCACTAATTGAAAAAATTACGAATCTAAAACTCTCGAGATTATTGCAATTTGAATCCTAAAATTTACGATCGCTTAATGTAACTAGAACTAACTAATTTCTCATTAAATTGATACATTATATACTTATCACCCTCAACAAAATTAACTTTGAATAAACCCAAACAATTTTAATATTTTAATTTAAGTCATCGTTTAGCAAAATTTAAGTAATTTACTGAAGTTAAATGAAAATTACATCGCTATAGATTTTAAAATAAACGCCATGCCAGTCAGCCATAGATATGCTATGCCCAAATATCTGAAACGTTTGGAATACCGACGACAAATACCACCGCTGCGGTCGCTCCGGGAATCCAGCTATTGATTTATCTGAATCGTGAATCGTCTTGCCTTGCGATATAATCAACAGAGACTTATTGGTTGTTTTAGGGATTGCTAGCGTTAGGCTAAGTAAGCTAACATGTTTTCCATTAAATATTGGTTCACTTTATCATCAGCGACCGCTATTAGTAACGCCGAGTTCTGAATCGCGCTTAAGATATTTGTTCGAGACTTAGCATATTGCAACTTTTAGACATTGAACCATAGGGGTGTTACAGCCAGTCAGTGGTTCGACTAGTCGACTAGTAAGGGTTAGATACCTTTGGTTCAGAGAAGGCTTAGGTACATCTCACTATTTCCTCCTCAATTGGTGTTTTCATTTTCAAAGGTACTCTTCTAGTGTAATGGTTTTAACATATATATTTAGTTTTCTTATGTAATTATTGAAACAATAGTAAAAGTAAAATGTCTATATAATTTTGCGGGTATTTTACTTAACATATTTGTATATAAGCTACCCTTTGAATCGATGTAAACATCGGAACGAACAACGACAAAAAGCGACTTTGTTTTTTTAATTTAATATATGTAGGAATATTCAAATTTACAGAGTGATTTATTTACATTCCCTTAAATTTATATGCGCACATATTTAGCCTTCTTCTAGTAACTAGCAGTAAAATAATCAGTGATACTACCAGTAGATCCTTATACCCAAGTATCTAGTAATTCTCCTTATCCCTAACTAATCACCAATTAATTAAAACCACTTAATGGATTTACGCAAACAAATGTTAATTCAGGTATAAGCGAATCCCGCAAATCCCTCAGACGTGGTCGAAACCGCAGGTGCCATCTTGACACTAATTATCTCATTTGACTAATGAACTACAGGCAATGCGCTGTGCGTATGTATGGACGATAAACTTGTTCTAGTGATAGTACGGGTTGGCATTTCCTGTATTTAGGTGAGACTAGCCTCGCCCCGCGGGTTAGCTATAATAGCTCATGTACAATACCGGGATAAACTTATAAAAAGAAATACTATACCGATATAATCTTTTTATTATTTGGATATAAATAAAGTAAGAAACAAAACATAATTCATAAGCTTTCACAGTTAAAGTCAAACACAAAATCAAAGTCAAAACAATCGAAAGTCATAATGAAATATATATTTATGTAACTAGTTTGATACACTAAAGTGTCTACATCTACTAAAGTACCTACATCTAACACGAAAGTAAACTTTCGTGTTAGATGTAGGTATATTAATGTTACTTAAAAAATGCATCAGTGCTATTAATAGCATTCATTTTTATCAGACGGACTTTCTACTACTTACTAGCTTAGTAAAATTATCTTAAATTCAAACACACAAAGGATTAATCTCAATGACCAGTCCATCAATCCCAATGAATATCACTCATATTTCAAGCCAATAATATGTCGGAAACATATTAAAAAGTTGAACAATTCGACACAGCTCCGTCAGATGCACGTTTTATTTTTCATGTAAAACAAATTGCCTATCTGTTATCGATGGCGTCCCATGTTCTGATATTTATAGACTTATTAATTTTTATGTTTTATTATTGACTAGCGTCTCGCCCTGGCTTCGGGTATATTATGGTTCTAATATACATATCAACCTTCCTCTTGAATCCAGGAGGACAACGCACTGCCCTAGCTGTGACATAGGACCATAAGACAAGTGAGTTGTGATCTATAAAAGCTGCGCATCAAAACCATTCAATTCAATGCAACCATAAAGGTGCACGAAGGATCACCATGGGTTTAAATCAGTAGTGGTAACATTTTGTTTTCCCCCGATCAAAACGCAGTATTCTTATCAAAAGCTTCTATTGATAAGAAGGTTACTTTTAAGGATAGGTTGAGGTATAGACAGACAACAGAAAACGACTTTTTTTACAGTTTATGGTGATTAAATATTTGAACTGTATTGTAAAAACTAATTTAAATTCTGTATAGCGGAAATATTGCAATTTGAATGGATGTAAATTTTTGAAACGTTCGATTTTAATGAGTTTCATAATTTTAATAATTATAACATAATTGGACGCTGTAATTGTTTGCAATTCAGAATAATTAATAGGAAATATTAAACACATAATGTATAATAATAAAGTTTATTATCATTATGAAATTGTATCAAGCAAATTGAAAAATAGTACCTATCTATCGATTCATTTCGATTAGTAGCTTGTACTGTTGTTTAAAAAATAAAATTGATTAAATCGATTCCAAATTATATGAAAATAGGATCCCAAAGACAATATGCACAGCTACAAATTGAATCTACTTATGACGAAAAACTTTTTTTGTGTATTTTAATATGAATATACTTAAACATCCGTCAGAAATATCTATCATATTTTGTATCTATCATATATTAAGCTGTCCTTATACTTGGACTCTCGATATCAGTAATGAACATGCAATTCACCTGAGACGAAGAATTCTCCGCAAGAAATGCGATAAAATCGAACTTTCTGGAAGTTTAAAAGTCTAATTTTATAGCGGCTTGAGCACGAGCCAGCTCTCTCAGAACTTGGTACCTACACGCCTTTGTTCTGGAGTTTTAACAACCTTCCTGGAATTGACATTATTTTTTTGATGATTAATTCCTGCTATAATAGAAATACCTTCGTTTTCTTTGTAATTAATTGTTAGGGTTGTACTACTAATGCGCAGTTTTTTTTATACAATAGCAATTGCAAGCGAACGGGCAACTGATGTTAAGTGATCAGCACATTTAAGGAAAAACGCACTGTGTTTGACAACTGATATTTGTTCGAAACTTGGCCTGCTCTTCTGTACACCTAACCATTCACAACTAACAGGAGACCCGTCATCAGCTCGACTGATTGATATTCTACCTCTCTGGCTTAGAAAGAGTCACCTTCTTCTCAGTTTCTAGAAGATCCTAAGATAATTGTTTAACTATCATCTTATTCTGTGTTATCTAGTTGACAATAAAACGTTTTTAAAGCCTTATTTTTAAATACTAATAAACATCTACTAACATTACTAATCTAAAAGTTTGTGAGTTTCACGCAAAATCTACTGAACGAATTAGGCTGATATTTGGCATGCAAGAAGATTAAATAACGGGTTAATATCTACATAGAATAATTACCCTGGGTATGGATATAAGAAAACCACGAGGCAAGCTAGTATAATATACTTATTCGAATATCAGACATAACTTTTAGTAAAACCCATGAGACCGGTAATGCATTCCCCGGTACAGATTCGCGCTCGCACTGATGTCTTGTTATCTTAAAGCTCATTAGACTATACTCATGTGATATCAGAGTAGTAAATGTATGATGATGCTTAATTACATTCGCAATTATTTACACTATATGTTAAATTCCTCCAAATGAATTTTTACTTGATATTTCATTACATAATAAGTTAAAGTCGCTTTCTCTGTCCCTATATCCCTGTGTACGTTTTAATCTTTACAATTACTCAACCGATTCTCATGCGGTTTTTTTTAAAGATGAATGTTTATATACCTATGTCACCGGAAGATAACAAGAACAGCAAATTTATAAATTTCCTAGGAAATTTATAAACCTTCGTAGGATTCTAAGCGAGAGATAATTTGTATTCTTTAACAACCACATTTTCGTAAATTTATAAACTTACGTAACACACGCGTAAAATAATAAGTTAGTAATAATCAAACGCCATGTGCGCTCTGATTGGTTGAATAAGTCACGTGTTTTTACCAATCGGAGAGTGTGTTATTTTCCGTGTTTTAAAAAAGCGTTAAATTAAAAGCTCTTCTGTGATTGGTTGAACCATGAAGAACCTTACGAATGGAAATTCGTTAGTTGACAAATTTACCAGGATATGTCGCAAATTGATAAATTGTTAACTAACGGTCACATATACATGCGAGCGAAGCCGGGGCGAGTCACTAGTATTATATAATAGTCAATTAGCGGAAAGGTATGTTCTCTAATAAAATGATAACACAATATAAGTGTGTAAGATCGCCATAAATCGTCGCGGCATCTTCGCGCAGGAGTGCCGACCAATTAGTGCAAGCTGCTACCGCGTTCCCCTCAAGACGGTTCGTTTTAGAGTGAAACAGTTCATATTATAGCATTTATTTTTTCTTCCATACTATAGATTCTTTTTGAGAAAAGTTACGGGGAGCAAGGGTTACTAAGATATACATTTTTAACAGAACTTTAACTGGATTTAAAAATTGATTTTACTGTGGCAGGAATAAACTGGATTAAAGCTAGCTAAGAATGGAAATGACTGTAAAAACTCTACCTAGGGAAAATAATTTTTTAGGTGTAAGATAATCGGATACATAAATGATTTAAAAATCCCAAAAATTTGATTATTATATAAAAAAATTAACTAATAGTAAAATTATTAAATTCATGATTTATTGCTAATTGAAACTTCTCTAAGACGAAATATCTAAATGTAACTCGTATCCTATTAGTAAAATAGAAACATGAGGGTTTTTTTTAGATATTACGAAATTTGTAATTTTTACGTATTCAATAGACGACTCCTCATCCGTGGTGATAAAGTAACATAGAAACCTTTGTTACCATTAAAATTCTGAAATTATAAATATATTTCCGTATTGTTTAAAGCCATCCTAAGCCCGGCACCGCGACTCTAGTTTTTAACGAACGCCTCCAGAGCGTTAATTACTTTAACAGTAATTAATATGATTTAAACATTGCCAAGTTCAAAGGGTTGAATAACTTCCAATGTATTAGGTAATATAATGATTTCCGAAATTGGTCGGTTTTTCCTTTATAAAATTATAGCGAAAATAAACTAGTTTTTATATGACCGCCCATAGATATTAGCTACACCTTGAAGCCTAGAGAAGGTGTTGTGGGCATTTACCAAAGACTAAACATGAAGACTCATAAACAAGGAAATTCTTCCCTTTAGTTACAATTCTTTTATTTTCCTTTCTTTTGAAGGCCGAAACGCATTCACAATAATTCGGCTAAGACTCTCCATAGACGGTTGCTGAACTTCAGGCAAACCGCTGTTCTTTTAATGAACCCTATGACATATTCCAATAAGACGAGATATTAAAATTATCTTCCATTTTGGATATCCAAAAATATCCACTATCCTGTATATCTCCTTTTATTATTCCAAACTGATGTTTACCCTTTAAGCAAGCTGCTATCAATAAACCATATTTAGTGACGTTGTATTTCATATCCAAAACACGTTATGTATGGCGTCCTCAAAACGACAATAGGAGCTATGCGTCTTGCCGATACGACGTGTAAGGGAATGTTACTATCGATCAAAGGATGTATGCACTTCAAAAGCAAATATCTGGAATAATACTTATGGAATACTTTGGAACTCTCTGGACTCTTTTGGACTACATTGTGGAATACTTTGGACTCAACTGGACTCTTTTTTAACACAGCGCCATCTAGCAGCTAAGCAGAGCTTGTTTTATAACAACTAGATCACGGATAAATTACTTATACGTACTTTTCTTCTGTAAATACATACATATATATGTAAGTATTATATATTACAAATCAATTCACAGACTCCAGAAAAGATAAAAAAGTAAATCACAAGCGAATGTTTACCCAAATACAGCAAACCCAAAAGGTAGGGTACCGATGTTGGCACTTAATAAAAAAAAATTTGGTTATTTAACATAAAGCTATTAAACTAAGGAAGGCACGTAAATCTATAAATCACCAAAGCACTGTCAGCAAACATAATGATATATTTCAATAGCTTTGTGAACGGCTTATATGGCTGCAGGGATTGTTCTAGATGTTTCGATAGATCATGCGA
>JADANM010005043.1:6086156-6129649 GCA_026213755.1 Eurema hecabe | reverse complement strand
TTATATGGCTGCAGGGATTGTTCTAGATGTTTCGATAGATCATGCGACAAACAATCTGCGGTTTGCTCAAGCAGGCGAGGGCACTAATCTATTCACCGGACACCTTTGTTCGCACCGCACCAAGCCTTATTGAGTACACTTGCACCGAATAGCATATATAATACAGGTTTATTGGATTAGTATAAGAGGATGAGTTATTAACAGCGGATTAAGAACTATGATCACAAGGTAACGTCTTGACTGTTTGCATCTATAAACTAATATGTACTAATCAGAAATTATGTTCGACAAAGTTTAAGGCAGCGTTTTGGACGACGTTCTATATGTAAATGCTTAAATACAGGATCACGACGAATTAAAAAAAAATATTTTGTTCAATTACAACATTATAATAGATATTTTAACCTAAAAACATTAACTGGTGGTCTTATTACTACAAATTGATCTCTTCTAGGCAACCATAGAAACGAAAAGATTGGATAACAGTAATAAACAATGTTAGAACAGAAATATATCAATCAAAATATTCATAGAAAACTATAACACATTTAAACGTCGCTATCATTCTCCAGTTATCTTCCCTTTTACCCTCTTCCAGGAACTTATTCCTTTAAACCTCTAAGAACTCTGAGAGGCATTATCATTCAAAATTGCGAAGCATCCTGAATAATTTTTGAGAGTGCGGAAGAGGGAGGCACTCGAAAACATGCTTTTTCCACGTAATGCCTTTGAGGAAATTAAATAGACTGCAACACCGCATCATAAGCGTCCTTGGAGCGTGCTGGAGCGACGGGGTACGTTTCCTTTCTTATACGAGACGGGTTTTAATCTACAGGAGAGGTAAAAGTAAGATGTATATACATTATGAAGATAGTAGTCATTATTATTTGGCAGTCTGTGTTGTGTGTATGTATATATATTTTTTTTTTTGAAGAAAAAAATTCATTGAAGATACAGATACATTTTGACAGGTTAAGATTTTAAAACTTGTTCTGGATAAATTTTAGATAATATACTTACTGAACTGAACTAATATTTAGTTGTGAGATTTGTGACCTCGAAAAAATTGAGCTGTAACGTGTGTGTTTGATATAAAATTATTCCACACTCTATATAATTTTTAATATCTTCCGTCCTTTCAATAATAACCGTAACCAATAATAATCAGGGTAACAATTTTTAAAATTCGTCTTGTTTTCTTTATCAACTGTAATAATCATAAATAGTCTTCTACAAAATTACACTCCACAAGCTTTTAAAGTATTTATGTTGGTTGTACGATGGGCATCTTTTAACTCTTCGTCTGTATTGTATTGCCAGTTTCAGCTCAATCGGTTTATTGGGAGCGGTTAAAATTTTCCTTGCAATGTTTCTAATCATACATACATACATACATAAAAAACTTGAAGTTAAATTAAAGCTTGTAATAATGATGTTCATCCGATATTTCTTGTGTCAATGAAGCTGCACTTCTCATATAGTAGCATGCGGGTAGTCAGCGTGTTTGTCTCGGCTTTTATTCAGGCAAATACGATTTTACCTTACATTCAGCGCGTCTCAAGTGGTCGGGATTCGATTCCCGAGCGAGCCTCTTTGTACTCTTAATTTCGGGAATTCCTAAAGCCTCTAACTTTGTAATTTTATATTTGGCCTACACTTATAAATACTATAAGTAAGTAATAATAGAAATTAATTTCTTAATGAAAACATAAAAGTAGTTGTATTTAATATTATTGAGAGTTTTTTCCACCAACAGGATATTTTCAAAAACCCTAATATATAGGTACCTATAAAAGTAAAAAAAACATTTTATATAATACTAACGACCGACGTATTATAAACCTTCTTCTTGAATCACTCTATCTATTAAAAAAACCTTATGAGAATCGGTTTCGTAGTTTTAAGCATACATAGGATATACGGACAGAGAAAGCGATTTTGTTTAATACTATGTAGTGATTACGTGTGTTGTTACAAGTGGGTTTTTGTAGGAACTTTTTGCGACGCAAAACCATCCTCTAAAATTAGCTTCCTAATGTGGCTTTCTCTAACACATACAAATTAGGTACCTTCAAAAAGGCAAGCAACACAATCGTCATCACCTGACATCCTGATCGTTTCCCTCTTATACGATACAAAAGCTACGTAAAAATTTGTCACAAAATTATGACGTCAAAATAACTTCAAATTCGTTGCACATAAAAACAAACCATCAGATCAGACATTCACATAGAGCGTTATTAAAAAAAAGGTTCCTTACAAAACCCGGTATCAAATAGTAGTAAGTAAAAACAGCTACTTACTAAGTAATTCAACAATTCAACTATATAACAATCGCATATTGTGTACAACATTATAAATACTCATTGATCCGAGACAATGGTATGTTTACCCGAGTGTGGGTATTATTTTAAACATAATGTGATTAATAAAACAAAGGCGGGTCACACGGGTCGGTGTGTCTAAGCATGGTGGGTCAGAGTGCTTGCGTCTGGTCGATGAGGTGGTCAACATGTGGGCTTTACGTATACTCTTGCTGACTGAGACGTTTATTGTGAGTAGTTTTTTTAGCTTAACGTCTAATGACTCAAAGTGGGGAGCGTCAATGTAGTGCACCCCTTTTTTATAGTGGGGAAATCCTCATAGGATACCCATGGACCTCGGGGAAGGACCATGGGTTATGTCTTCTACCGACCAAAACCCCACTGTTAATCGTTCTGCCGCAGTAAGTGGGGATCAAGGGCACCTTCGCAGACTCTTCCGCGAATGTAGTGCACCCCTGCCCGGAGTAAAGTTCTGGGTAACACTGCATTGGTTATGGGCTGGCGTTTCTCTTATCGTCAGGAGGGCGTCCCGCTCGTCTCACCACTTAATAGAATAAAAAAAAGCTATAATCTTTTAAGTTGAATCAAACTGCACACGGTGTGCAAATTTAAATTAAAATCGGTTCAGTAGTGTGGGAATCCATTGCGGACAAACAACGTGACACGTAATTTATATATTATATATTATGACATTATAAATGTGAAAGATATGTTTAAAGTTATATTTGTTATTCTTTCGCGCAAAAATAGCTGGACCGATTTAGTCGAAATTTTGTATGTACATAGGATACTTTTAATTTGATTAATACGCTTTACAAAGCTTTTAATAATAATTAAATACTTAATACTAGCAATTAAGTTTTTTATTAAAAACAAATTTAAGTAAAGCGAGCAAACGAGCAGGAGGGGTACTAGATTGTAGGTAGGGTCTCACGGACGTGTTGCCGCCCTTAAGGCCTTATTATATCTGAATCATAATATGTTATTTCTAAATCACAAAAGTATTTAAATATAACTAAACTATAACTCTGACTTTAGAATACGTGCGTAAGCAATTACTTCATAATAAAGACCTCTACGACTATATATTTATAATAAACTCATAAATAATACGTTGATTTTCATGTAGTTTTTACGAATTAATAAAGTGACTCATGGGGAAGATTTATACATAAAAACAAACGGTGCACAGAGCCGAAGAGGGCCACTATTTTTTAATATTTATAAAAACTATATAATTTAATAACTTTAATTATTTGTTATTAATGAAACACTTCATTACATATGGAAATGGTAAATTACACTATACTGCGATATACTGTAACTTGCGGCCTAATCACTAGAGAGTTATCTTTTCCAGGAAACCATTTATTAAAAAAAATTAATAGTAGTGTCATGGCTTATATTTTAAATAAAAATATGGGCCACAATAGTTCTGATATTAGTCGAGGGTAAATAGTTAGACAGACAGACCAAATCATTTTAGAACGTTATCAATACAACTTTTAATTAATTGTTTAAAATTAACTATACGTTCCTTTCAGATATTAACTTCATCCGAATCAACAGAGGACTTGACGACGTACACCGGCTCATACACTCACTTCGCACCATCCACAGTCAACTTCCAGGACATATACACTAACACTCTTCTCGCAGAGAAAGAGAAAGAAAACGAAGAAGACATCAACATGAACATACCCTCACAGTTCGTCGAATTCCACCCAAGAGTCTTAAAGATTTCCCGGATAACTCCACCGCCGAGACTTGTTCTGAATTCTTCTTTTCTAAAGAAGAATGATGAGAGAGAGACTTCTACCACTTCGACGACAGAAGAACCAGAACCGATAAGAGTTATACCGATAAGAAACCAGCACAGAGGAGTGTTGGATGTGTTATTTCCAGCGGCTCGAGTGAGGACTTTTAAAAATTTATTCGATACGTTCAGAAGAGTACTTTCATATACTTTTTAGTAGACAACGCAATGGTTTTCTGATTTGGTTATTTTGGGGTTGTAAATAAATCGATTATGTTTTATATTGGTATTTATTTCAGACTGGTCTGCAGTTTCGATCGTTGTAACTTTAAACGTGGTAATTTACGATATTAAACAGTCTATGTCGTATGATAGTCTTGTCAATAAACCATTTTTAATAGGTGCAGTACTATCACATTATTTTTTATAAAAACGAACGATTAATATTTTGTTCTTCATAATATGGAATAATTTAAACCATAGTACAATCAGTTGTTATATTATGTTGATAATTTTTTTTGCCAAAACCGCTAACAATGAAATGCTGTATTTTTTTATATGGCACGCAATTAATTAAATAAAAATGAAAAAACTTCGAAAGATGTATAAAGTCTGGTTTTACCTGCGTTGGACATAATCTTCATTAGATATAGATAACCTAGGTAAGTTATAAAGCTACAAGTTATCCTTCGATTAATGTTTGAATCTATTCAAAAGATCTTATATTTCTAACAAACTGACGGGAAAAAAACTATATAGGTTTATAGCAAATAAAATATTACGCCTAATTTTAATTATTTTACCATTTGAATGCATTTCATTAGCAAATGACAAAGGTCACTTGAACAGCGCTAAAGGGCGCTTCACACGAGCACTGCGACGTGTTCCGCTCCGATTGCACTAATTATAACAACGCAAATTCCACTAGCCGTTAATTTATGGGGTGGATGATTACTTACCATTTATTTAGCCATAAACTGAGTTTTTGGTGGTGATTGTAATGGTGAATAAATATGGTAAAATTTTTCTTAACTGGTATTTAATTCAACTTACACTTTCAATATGTACTATAGTATGCAATGCGAGATAATTTAAACCTTTATAGTCTTATACAAAAAAATAATTAATTAAAACAATTTTAACAGAAAGTAACATCGATTACGGGTAGGTAGGTGCTTTGATAACAAGGTACCTATGGTATTTTGATTCGCCTTTTACTTTCTCAAACACAAATAAAAAAATAACGATTATTTATAGGTAGGTAATTAAATCATAACTTAATATAAGGTACGGTATCTGATATTGGTAATATGGTATTGTATTTATTTATTCGCATTATTTCTATAAGTACTATACGATGCGAGATTTGAACAACTTTATAATTCAATAAAAATAATTATAATTAATTAAAACATAACTCGGCGAGTAACCTTTCGATAACAGCGCTAAAGGGTGCTTCACACGGGCCTGCGACGTGATTCCGTCTGATTGCACCAATTATGACAACTCGCACTTGCCTGCCACCGTTAATATATTGGACAAGCGCCAAGAAACTTGTCTTTTTAAGGTCTTCGAAACTAAAGTCTACAGAAACCATTTTATTATAACCGGGTTCTCGAAAAACGCATTTTTATAGATTCTGTGCTATTTAAAACGAGGCTAATGACGCAAAAATCATTCAAATCAGTTTAGGCGATCTCCATTTTAGTGTGTTATTAGCCTGACTTTTTAATAACTACATGTACAAGTACATACAAAGATATTTCTAGTATGTACTATTATTATAGCAACTGTCATTAAAACTACGAATTAGTTTAATGAAGTGTTTTAAAACATAAAAAAAACATAACGATAAAATATTCTGCCAAAAATCAAATGCGTTATTGATTAATATGGCATGCAATGAATATAATAAAAAGAAAAAGTCCTCGAAAAAAATATATAAAGATATTTAACGAACTGACATTCGTAGTTTTATGACAGTCGCTACAATAATATTATTACGAGCTAAAGCAATTTAATTCTAAGAAAAGATTTTTCTTTCTGAGTGCGAAAGGCTATTTTACGACTATAACAATGAATTTAGTATTCAACTTAAAATGAGGCGCTGTGAAAATATTTTTATCAAAGTTGTAGCACCTAACTACAGTTCTTTTAAATTTTAAGATGATTTTTAACAGACGAAAAGGAGGTGCTTTTGGCGTGTATCTTTATATTTTTATTTTTAAAAGATATAGATTGTAGAGTATTTTTAATTTATAATTTTCGTCTACTCATATGAATACTAATATAAACTACACCTATTGATTTTGTCAATATAATTAAACAATATCTTCTTACTTATTAATAGCTCGGACATCCTAAAAATATTTCGCATCTGAATTATAAATAAGCATAGGTATGTATTCCGTTATCGAGTTGCCATAACACAAGCTTCTGCTTAGCTTGGAACTAGATGGCGCTGTGTATAAATGTCCTGAAAAAAAATATTATTATTAATATTATGTTTGCGACGGTGCATTGCAAAAAAAAATGTAAAATTTAAGCCTTACTTTTACACAAGTAGAAAGTCACTGAAAAAAATTATACAGATCTCATCACAGAGCTGAAAAACACAGATCCAATAAAGTGCTGAATTTTCAGTTTCATAAAAAAGCCGACTGCGATGTCGGACTAAAAAGGGAATATCAATAGAGCCTTTTTAAAACTTCACCTATTAAAGAAATATCTTAAGTATTTTTTATTTAGTAAGAAAAAATCTAAGACAAATAATTTAGCTATAGATTAGTTAATTGTTTTATGTGAATTATGCATTCAAAATTACACAATTATTCAAAAAAATGTAAGGATATATTTGTTATTTAGTAATCATCTACGCCAATTCACTGTATGAAAAGACACAAACATACATATTTTACTTATTTATACCTTTTGTCATTAATTATGCCAAAAGAACTTAAGAATACCATACATGTTACTGGTAATCATTGTTTCGTTTTCTATACAAAAAGCTAACTACATTATAGCCACGAAAATAATTTCTTTTACTTCCAGCTTGAAAATTCCCTTAAAATCGAATCGCTCAAAGACATTGGCGGAGTTTTTCAGCGCCGTTCATTTTTATTAAAATGAAGTTAAACCCGCTGACTAGGGACAGGAGGTGATAATTTTTAAACAGAATCTGTAACGTCTTTAGAATATTCTTATATTTTAATTTCTCAGAACAAGCGAGTGGAAGCTATTTTTTCTTTTTTTTATTTAAGCCGTCAAATTCATGTCTGACCATCTTTTAGAAACTACAGACAAACATAACATCTATCTCTTAATAATATTGAATATAGGAAGCCAGTTTTATCAAATTATAACACATATATAACTGATGAACTCATCGACATAAAAAACAAAAAATATAGTTAAATAAATGTTCAATGTATAAGTTGCAAGGATTTTTTTTGCGGTGAACGAAATATTATTGAAACAAAAGCGCACCCACATATTTTGAAACAAAACTATTATTATACTATTTATAAGTCTATTGTACTTATAGTCCAAGAAAATAGAGCTTTAAATACGAATTTGAGAAAAAAACGAATACTGATAGTCTTTTTTAAATCTATCCACAATGCTCTATTTTCTTCGACTATTATCTATTATTATATCTAACATTAAAAATATCTTACATCATAAATAGTTTAACTAAATGAGCTCAAAATTGGCTCATTGATAAATGTTTTTCACGACCGCAACACTCGGTGCAAAAGATTCGGTTAGCCGTAACTGTTAATTAAATATTATTGCTGACCGCTATTGATATCACAACATACAATGATATTATATTAAATAAATACGTGGTTCCGTAGCAGAATAAATAAAAATTATACCTATTTTTCTTTACTTAATAATGAAAGAATTGTTAAAATCAGTTTAGGTGTTATACATAACTATGTATACACATATACATACGTTATAACATATCTATTCAATGTGATATCATTTATAAGCGCAAATTTTTGAAGACGCAAAAACATCCTAATTAGGACGTCTTACGTTTAGGTGATTGGTTGCCGGTGCATCCACGCGTAACTTACAAAACTAACTATCTCCTTTCTTCTTGTTGGTTTTATCATTTATCTCTTTTCTATCGTTTTGACTTGTATCAATGTGAATAAGCTGACTTCCTGAATTAAAAACATAGGCTACTTTTTACTGCGGGAAAATTTACAAGTTATTTTCTCTAATAAGCCGTGGGAACGTGTGTTTAGTATAAAAATAAATCACTTATCATATTGATAACACGTGAACCGATTTTAATTATTCTTTCATTAATAAGTAGAACAAAGGGGTAAGTATTAGGTAAGAAGTAGGATCGGTACAGCCTGAAGGAATTTAAAAGTATAATCTTTATGAATTCTCCTACGGTATCGAGAAACTAACATGATCAGAAAAAATGGTGATCTCGAATATAACCGTAACCAATTATAAACACCATTATACCACTAAAATAATTTTACATTATTTTTAAATGTTTATAACATAACCAGAAAGACGGGCAGTAATGAATACCTTTGTAAGAAACTAAGGGTTACCAGTTAGCAAATTTGAAAGTTGAAAACTCGAAAAGGTTAACATGGAAATCAAATTAAGCCGAATTGTTGAATTTCATTATTAATAGAACAATAATGGCGCAAACTCCTTCAAAGAGGAAGTCAACTTTTAATAGAACATCAAAACTCTATAATAATATAATATAATACATTTTAAATCTATATATCGCACACCTAGATCTAAAGTAAGACAACTCAAAAATATTGAATTTTGAGTTATCATTGTATACGTATACTCGATAATCCTACGCAGCTATCCTACTAAACAGGTTCAATAAAAACTTGAAAAAGTCATCGCTAGGTGGCATTAATCCTCTTTTGTTGAATCAACACATGTCACCCCCCTCCCGCCTAAACAAATATATTGTCAGTTGACCTTCGCTAGTGCTAAGGAGTGCACGTTTTAAAACAAACAAAACCCGGACATTTTGACTTGTTATAGTTTTGATGAAAAAATAAGCAAAAAATACGAGAGTTAATTAGAGTTGTTCCAGTGTTGGCGAATTATTCTGTCACATTACATAGAGACATTTTAACTTGTTCCAGTTTTGTTTTATAAGGTAAGATATTTTTTTGTTACTATTTCGACTTAAATTTGTTTTGATGGATCAACTTGTAAATTTATAGTTAACCTACTTTAGTTGAAACAAATTTATTTTGATATTTTTACAATATAAATGCATAGTTTTACTTGTTTTGGCTACAAAAATCAAGCTATGGTATTATAGTGCTTCATTTAAAATTATACTGTCTTTTTTAAAGCTGTATACTGATTTTTTATGAAGGGTTTTTTGAGTTAACCTACTATTGTTGGCTACGTAAATCTTTGCTTGATTCCTATTTGCAAAAATGAAGTGAACCTTTTCATAACCTTCAATATCCATTTTTCTTTTCAGGAAAAAATGCATCGAGGTCGTCTTTTTGTTAATATAATAAAAAAACGTTATAAACCTAAATATGAACAATACAAGTCAATGAATGTTAAAGAAGAAAATAATAAAGAAAATAAACCTCTAGATTCTGAAGAGTTAGATGAACTATTCCCACTGGAAGAAGAGGAACTAGAAATTACTTCTGTTTTGGCCGGACATAGCTCGGCTTATAACAATCATCTATAACACTTTCTCCAAGTGAAGAAAGTGTTATAGATGATTCTGATGCTGATCCGAACTATGTCCGGCCAAAACAGAAGAAACAGCACCCCAAAGTAATTTCTAGTTCCCCTTCTTCTTCTTCTTCCAGTGGAAATAGTACGTCTAACTCTTCAGAATCTACCGATAGTTCTAGCAGTAGTTCTAATTCAGAAACTGAAACAAGAGCTGTTACTTATCGTATTGACTCAGTCAAGACATTGTCAATGAAGATCGCAATGATCAACCTCATGAAGAAGCAAAAAAAGAAAAAAAGAGATCAAGAACGCATGCATGGAAGTCTAAGACTAGTAAAGTCCTGAGAAATTCTGGTAAAGCCTATCAATCTTTGTCTAAACCTAAGAAAATCGTTCGAGAAAGGAAGGTTCGTACGTCTTGTGGTGAAAGATGCAGACTGCGTTGCAATGCGAATATAAACGAAGAAACGAGACAACATATTTTTGACGCTTATTGGGGCCTAGCAGATCTTCAAAGACAGAGGGAGTATATAGTCAGACATAGTCAAGAAATTAAACCAAAGTACAGATATTATAGCACACAAGAGTACAGAGCTCTTAATAGAGCATTTTATTTTGAAGTTTCTGGGAATGAAATCAGAGTATGTAAGACTTTTTTTAAAGCAACGCTTGATTTATGTAATACAACCATTACTACTGCACTCTCCGAGAAAACTGCTTCTGGTATTACGAAATCAACTTTTAATAGGATATTCAATACAGATTTCAATATTTCCTTTTTTGTCCCAAAAAAGATCTTTGCGAGTGCTTTAAAAATGCCAATGATGAAGAAAAAATGAAAATACGAGAGAGCTGAAGAACATCTTTTAGGAAAAACATTAGCAAGGGACGAAAAGGAAATCGACAAGAATACGAATGATGGAGTATTTGGAGCTGTGTATGATGCACAAGCTGTTATGCAGGTTCCAAAGGGTCAAGTTTTACTATTTTAATACAAATCCAGAATAAACTATTACACCAGAATAAATTGTTTTAGTTAAAAGTCTAGTTTTGTTTGAAGAACTTCGCATTTTATTCTAGTTTCAATGTAGGGTTAACTCAAAATGGTTCAATAAAACTGGATTAAATCGAAATGTTATTCAATATTCATACAAAGTCATTACTGTAAAGAGTAACAACTCAAAAATTATCAATTAACAATAAAAATAATTGATTGTTAGCCCCAGTTATATACGGTGACATTTTAAAACCGAAATAAGATATAAAATAAAATTTACATTCATAGCTTCCCTAACAAAAAAAGGAGAAATACGTTTTTTTTATTTTCTGAAAAATGTACTTTTTTGACTTGTCTTAGTTTAGATCTAGGTGTGCGATATATAAAAATGAAACCCGTTTTCCGTTGTCACGACTTAACATGAAATGGGTGATTTTTTTGTTGTATTTGTTATTATTAGGAGAAGGTTCTTATGTAAGAAAAGATTAGCATTTCACTTATATGATATTTCATGATTATAAGGCGATACGTAGTTCGCCGGGTCAGCTATAGTACCTATAATATATATTTTAATAAGGAATATTTTGAAATAGCCTAGTGGCTTTCAACGCTTTTCTAAAACTGAAATGCTTATTAGTATCATGTAACAAAACATATAGTAATTTATTATAAATACCTTAAAGTTGAAATATTTTCCTAAATCAGCTATTATTTATTTATTAATGAACTATTATTTTCATAATTTTATAATTCACAACACGGATAAAATCGCTACGCATAAGAATTCATAGCTGTCACATTTCCCGCCCCCCGATTTCACAGACTATACAACTTTTCTCGGCCACAGATAAAATATACGATATAATTTGAAATTCAGTCAGCGTTAAATGAATGAACTTTTATAAGTTAGGTTCTACTCGAGGCTTTAATACCGACTTGGAGGCTTCGCCGTAATGGACAGCGCCCTTACTTTTAATGACTTTTTGCTAATTCAGAGGTTTACTTTTTCAAAAAAAATTTAGATTCGATAATGTACTTAGATACAGCCAAATTTAATTGATTGGGTTTAATAGAGGGTATTTAAACATAATTCTTTTTATTTTAATGAAGCACTATGACAGCAACACATAAAAATAAATTGTACTTATTTTACTTTTGTTGTTCTTATTCAATCTTAATTATATACTAGTTGTATGATTCAGTTTTACCTGCATAAAATATAATATTTATACATTTTTTGGTTTATTATATTCACAATTTTAAATATGGCGTAATATCTAATGATTTTGATTTTCAACGCTTACAAAATAACGCTCAATATATTTATGAACATCCTGATATATGCTAAACTTTGCTATCCGTTATTAATCAAAAACCCTAACAATTAGTTAAGAAATCATACAAATAGCATCGTCCAAATTATCCGCTTGGCTAACGTTCCCACTAAAATTCAGATGGTTTTTTAATTCGCTTACCCGGCTCACAGACAAAATTTTTAGCACAAACTCATTTCATACGAGATTAATAATACTTACAAAAGCCGTGTCCGTAAAACAATTTAAAACTAAAATAAGCTTTGGCTACGCGAGAGGGCAGCACTCGTCTATTTTTAGTCATTTGCATATCGTCCGCCGTGAGTGGCGGACACCGACCGAGCGTACAAAGCTGATTTTCATATTTAATATAATTTCATACATGTTTGCCGTCCTTTGGAATGCGAAATTTTCACGAGAAATGTTATACTAATTTTTAAATAATGCTCCTTTTAACAGTAATGCGTCTTTATAGGAAAAAACGGAACTGGTCTGATAAAAAACGTGAGTGAAAATTATACTAATACTTAATTCCGTTTCAGGACACGAAGGTACTCTTAAAATAGCACTCGTTTATGAAGAATTAAAAAAAATAGATATCTACCTAAAACAATTGAAATAATATAAAGTTATCTAAGAATAAACGGAGCTCATGGTGCGTAAGTCATATTTGAAAATGTTTTTGCTTTGTTCAAGAATTTCTTAAGACCCAGTTGTGATAATATTCTTGGTAATTACGACTTACGTAACTCGTATTGCAAACAATAAGAGCATTTCTTCCACTAATAGAAAGTACATACATGTGTTCGGAGTTTTAAGTTTCATTTCCATAATGTCTAAGATACTAAGAGCAATTCTGTTCAGTGCGTACAGCGCTTTATTATTGCATATTTATCTTTATATAATGACTGGTCCTGAAGAAATTGTAGAACTGAGATACATATACCGAACACCAGGCACATTAAAAAAGATCGAACGTGAAATCAGAAAGGGTAGAAACTTAGCGCCGAAATTTTTCAACAATTTCACACAACCTAAAAGATTTCCCACAGACTTGAAATATATTCTCAAATGGACCCAAGCGTATTCTCATTATAGTTTGTCAATTTTCAAAAACGGTCAAAAGGCGTTTTTGGATTACAATTGTTCGTATTACAATTGTTTTCTAACGAACGATAGAAGTCTTCTAGTGGATTTGCGGTATTACGACGCTATTCTGTTTGATGTTGAAAATAATTGGGATGATCACCCGCCTATTAGAGCTTCGTATCAAAGGTATGTTTTTAGTTAAGCATCAAAAGTTTTTAAGGGCAGTGTATTTATAACGCATTGCTAAACTATTTTCATATTAAATAAAGATAAAAATTAGCGACGTTCTTGAAAGCTATCGTTATGCTAATCTGATTTTAAATATTACAAACATTATTTTATAGTACATGTGATATTTTTTTACCTACTTTATATTTGTAACATCAAATATTTTTTAACTCATTTAAAAGGAATTAACTTACAAATTTACCATAAAATTAATTTCAAGGTACATCTTTACGGCATCAGAATCAGCAGCCAACTATCCAATTTGCGAAGACTACCTGGATAATTACTACAATTGGACGTGGACATACCGACTTGACTCCGACATTCAATGGACCTACATGATTATAATGGACATAAACAACAATATAGTTGGTCCAAAGGCGAACATGAATTGGATCGATCCAATGAAACCAACACCAGTTGCTACGAAGAAAAAGCTGATTGGTAAGAAAAAGGCAGTCGCGTGGTTCATCTCCAATTGTTACGTTAAAGAACGCCAAACGATTGCTCATAATATAGCACATTCTTTGGAAAAATATAATCTCAGTCTCGATACTTACGGGTGGTGTGGAGAAAAGACCTGTCCACGAGACCGTATAGAAGACTGTTTGAGTATATTGCAAAGCGATTATTATTTCTATTTGGCGTTTGAAAATTCAAAGGCAGAGGACTACGTTACTGAAAAAATATTGTATCCATTGCAGCATTACACTGTGCCTATTGTGTATGGTGGAGCTGACTATTCAAGGTACGTTAAAATTTGGTATACTGATACTAAGTAATGGTAATATAAACTTATATGCTATATGCTATACTTAGTAAGACTAATCCTTCCGATAGGCAACTAAATGTTGATACTTCGCATTATATTAATAAAATTAAATTGAGGTTAATAATCACGTCAGCCTGCTTTGAAGTCAATAAAAATAAAAAGACGATACAAACGTATTTAAAAACAGTTTAAGACTGGTTCGGGAGCCTATGGGTTCATAGGCTTATATGTATTAAATCTAACTCAAATAAATAAGTATTATTATTATTTATCTCTTCATATGACATCGAAATAGGATGTGTCAAAAATCCTCAAAAACGATTATTGTAAAATGTATCACCGTCAATGTAGACCAGTCAATTAAATTTTCTCTGCGTTGAATTTCTTCATAGTATATAACTTGTTTCAGATTTCTTCCACCTTCGTCTTATATAGATGCAGGCAAATTGAACCCGGATGAAATTGCCTCCTTGATAGCAAAAGCAGTAAATGACCGAAGTTATTATGAAGACTTTTTCAAGTAAATTTATGTTAAAACATCAAACTGACGACACACTTTCACTTTGACTTTATGATGGTTTTAAAGATATTAAAAAAAACAATTTTGTAGGACTTGTAACGTGTATTAATAATTGTTGAGTTGCATAGTGCAGAAAATTGTCTAAAAAATTAAGTTTTATTAGACATAAAAAATATAGACAGAAAAACATTCTTTATGCTGAAACACATTTTTGCACATACATTAAAATCCAACTCCAATAATTGGAGAATAGAATGGCTTTGTGAGCCATAGATTTTAATGGGCCCCGACCGCCTAAGTTTCTATAGACTTATATTTTATTTAATTACCTTGATAGTTATTCTTTATAGTTCCAGATTGCAGTACTTCTTTTTGTCTTTTCAGTTTTATTTTTATTAGGGTTATTATTACGCAGTCGGGTTTTTTTAATTTTTTAAATTATTTGTTTTATTTATTTATATAAAAATTTATTCCAGGTGGCACAACCACTACATATATAAAGAATCGCCCGTCGTCGCTGAGATCTGTTCGTTGTGTCAATTATTAAATACCAATCAAAATAACACGGCTATAAAGAATTTTAGACAATGGTGGAATCGTGGTTATAAGAAACTGTGCAAAGATGAGAAACATGATGAGATACCTATTTGAAGTAAAATAACTTAAGATGAAGTATAAAATGGTCGTAGACCATACCACACACATAGAGAAACAATAATGTTAATATAAATGTGAAATATATAAATTAAACGTATGATAATTTTTAATTTGTCATGATATACACAGATAATCCCAAAAGCGATATAGTATCATCGAATCGAAAATCAAACATTTACTTAAATTTACAATATAAATAATTTGTGTTGGTACAGCAAAGTTTTCCTACATTCATTAAATTGAAACTTAAATCAATAATTATATACTAAGACTCGTATATAATTCTCTCGTACTAGACTCGTATATATAATAACTAGCTGTTGCTCGCGACTTCGTCCCCGTCGGATCTATTTCTATTATTATGTTATAGTGAGCCAATCTTAGAAGATAGACATATACTGTCGCGGACTTTTTTTTAGATCATTTAAAGAGGAATAATTCTTTCATACATATTATTTTTGTATCTCGAACTGTTTTCGCAGCGCACGCAAAGGAAGCCCTCAAAGATGAAGCCTTCCTCGACAATTGATCAATTCAATAAAAAAGAATTTTTCAATTCGAACCAGTAGATCCTGAGTTTAGCCCGTTCAAACAAACAAACAAACTCTTCAGCTTTATATATTAGTATAGATAAGATCAATATTAACGTAAAATTAAGAAAGACACAGAATCTACCTTTATGCTGAACGCAAGAATCAAATTGAATATTACCGTAGCAACGAGATTTCAATCCGCCATTAAATTCTAACCTAGATCGTTGAAATAAAACCGTTCCGAGGGATTAAAATCGGTTCTATGAAATTCAATTGGACACTAACTATCGAGGGACTTATAAACGGCTCAAATCTGAGAACGCCCTTGGCCGCTCGTTAGAGCTTCTTATTATTCAACGACGACGGAATAATTCCAATTAAAATCCAGTTATCGCCATTGATTTTACTTTACTTAAAAACGCTGACCGTTTTACGGATTAATCAGTCCTCTGTTTCTCAACTTCATAGACATCTATATTTATATTATGGACTAGCTGTGCCCGCCACTTCGCCCGCGTAGAAAAGTGACTTTGGGCAGCATTTAAACTGCCATAACTTTGGTATTTATCAACCGATTGACATGAATTAAACACTAAATATTAAGTGAAGCTTACCACAATATATCATTGAAAACCCCATCTAGATAGGACAAGCCGTTTCTGAGATTAGTGTGCACAAACAAATAGACAAACAGACAAAAATTCCAAAAAGGTCTCCTATAATATTTTTTCTCATATATCTTCCATGTACAGACAGCGACTCGTTACGTTTTTATTATATGTATAGATTACTATTGAAAGTAGAAAATGTATGTGTAACGTTTAAACTTTATTGACGACCGCTTGGCGCAGTTGGTAATACACCTGCCTTCTGCGCGAAGGGTCGTGGGTTCGATTCCCACACCGGAAAAATATATTTGTAATTTACATTTGTAGTTTTCTGGGGTCTGGGTGTTGCTATGTATTGTATGTATGTATTTACAAAAGAAAAGTAATGTATATGTAATTTATTCCGTTATCTAGTTGCCATAACACAAGCTTCGGCTTAGCTTGGAACTAGATGGCGCTGTGTATAAATGTCCTGAAAATATTTATTTATTTATTTATTTATTTATTTATTAGATACACACAAACATAAGAAGTGCTTTTTAATTACTTGTTGAAAGTATGCACCGTTTATTTACCTATTAAAGTATGGGACTCTTTCGTCTCAGTTCCGACTTCAGTGCAATTTATTTTTCACTCAAATTACCAATAAAAACAAACCCAACACGAAACTTATCACTTCTTAGCAAAAGCAACTTCGAATACCATGTTGACGCGAACTGAAAGTTTATTAGGTAAAATTTTAATGAACTCGCTTAACTGCAGAAAAGCTGAATAAACTTCTATTTCCTTGAACGTGGTAACTTCATTTGAAAGTTTGCGAATGCAGTGGAAATATGCGAATACGTTGACATACATCATTAGACGCAAATACATGCAGTGAAAACTTTATTTAACTTAACACGAGTATTCAAGCTCCTTGTTAGACGACGTTGGAATTTTATGGATGCGAAATGTATTTAAATGTCACAATTTTTTTTCACGACTGCTTAATGGTAACGTAGGAGGTAGTACATCACACTGCAATAATTTAAAATTGCATTTTTCTGGGAGATCCATATTATATATTACATGAATATATTTATAAAAGAAACGTATGTAACGTATATTTATATACTTTTGCTGTTTTGAAGTAATGATCTCTGATATATTCTTAATTGATTCAAAGCAAGCGAAACCACGGGTAAAAGCTAGTAACCGTATTAAGTCCAAAACATGTCTGGAATTAAAAAAAGATCAAATTCGCCTTAAAAATAAACGTGTCACATGTTTATTTTTTTAGGCGTATTTGTACTGTTGTTTCTGTAATGAATATATCCTATCCATAGAAATGTTAACGATATTATTTGGTTTAGTGTGTATTGACTATTGTGTATTCTATTCATTTACATGACTGTAATAATGAAAATCTATCCAAACTTTATCTGAATGTTCTAACATATCAAACTCTAATATTTATATTCCACTATTTCTAGTTTGTGGCAGATAATTGCACTTTTTAGATCTAAGTTTATTTAAGGTGTTTTTTAATGTTTAAATATACGCTTTATTATTTATTTATTTAATGCTCTTTTTACGCTTTATTATTTAATTATTTATATATTTATTTATTTAATGTTTAAATATACGCTTACCTTGCAAAGCATCAAAGAAAATATAATTTCCCTTAATAATAACCTCATGAACATACATTTCTTTTAAGTGTTTTATATTTCACTTTTTGCCATGTTTAACCCTGTCAACGCATTTAGTTGACTATTAACAACAGGCCTTTATGTTTTTTTCAGACGAAAACGTTGTTGGTTCGTGTACGCTTCAAAAACTCATAATTTTTTTGATTTTTATTTAAAATGCAAATATATTATCCGCATTTTTTATCAAATTTTTGCATCAGACACATTTCCGTGACCGTCAACCCGAAAAACCATTTTTTAACGATCAGCTCTGTACCAATGACCGCGCCATCTGCGGGAAGGGAGTAAGACACTCGCAGACATTATATGAAAGAAAGCCATAGCGAAGCGTTGCAGGGTACACCTAGTTATATAAAGTCATATTACACAGATAAAATCTAATCCCAGAAACAAGAAACCATGAACCAACTAGCTTCACAAACTGTACTCAGATTGTAAGCCATAATAATTCCAAGCTACAATATCAACAAAAAGTCCGGTGCACACAATCTAACTGCTAACACTATGACGCGTTAACGGCTCACCGCTTAGCTGCAAGTAAACTGCATAAACTCGGCTATGTCTCGATAAGAGCTTACATTCCTAGCGTTAGAACTGACTAACGTTATTACACTAGTAATATTATAGTTACATACTTTACCTTTTTTTTACCTTTACTATTTTTTAACTATACAGGATTAATCCTTATCCAATTGAGTATTGAGTATCTTAAATAAATTGTACATGTATTATAGATTAGTGTGCTTTTAACAGCATGTAATTTAAATGAATAGATCCGAAGATATTACAAATTTAAAATGCAGGGACGTAGTTGTTGCGGCGCCGAGGTCGGCCGGGGGTCGGTTTGTCAAAAAAGCTGTGAACGTTGTGTATGAGGACATTCTGTTGTTGCACCCGTGCGAACCAGGGGCGAGTCGCTAGTTAATTATACAAGTCTTCGTATTTTTTTACGACACCTTTAAGGCTTCTAGACTATATATAAATACAATAGAAGACGCAAATTATAACACCTTTGTTTAAAATGTAATTTAACTAAATGAAATAGAAGGTTTATGAAAGTGTTTCATTGATTCTATTTTACTTTTTGGTCCTCAACCTTAAGACTGATATATGAAAGGACTATTAAAAAAAATATATATAGTAAGCAATATTCAATTATTATTTTTAAACTGGCAAAGGCTCACAGTTTCTCGCGTGAAATCAGATCACGTGATTTTCTTTATTTCAATAGTTAATTAATTAAATATATAGAAACGATCGATCGAACGACTTGTTCATATACTGAATAATATGCTACTATAGCATATTATTCAGTATAGTAGTACTAGAACTATATTATTAATTTAAAAATACAAAAGTATCATTAACTGATAATAATAATTACTCATCATCATTACATAGCATAAAAAAGTCGATTTCTTCTGTTTGTCTGTATATATGCTTCAATATTGAAAACTAAGCAACTAACGCGTTTTATCAAAAAAGGTTTATTTGTATACTACACGCGTCCAGCTCGTTTCACCACTTCATACAATAAAAAAATGCAGGTAAAACCGTGAGCAGCGGCTAGTAATTAATAAAATAATAACTTTATCAACATTTTTTATAGAAAGTTCTTTAAAATCATTACATTTATTTATTTATTTATCCTTTATTACATTTATAATATCTTATAGACTAACTGTACAGAGTTAAAATGTAAGTACAGAAATGTAACAGGCGGCCTTATCGCTAAAAAGTGATTTCTTCCAGGCAACCTTTAATGAATATTTGTAATGAAAGACTGGATTGGTAGGTACACTCAATTACTAGATATAATAATATATGCATACATAATAGATATTTTAAACTAAACACACTAAATAAAAATATAATTAATATATACTATCAATTTAAAAGCAAGGACTTTGGTAAGGAAATACAATATAATATAGGATACTATAAATACATGCCATAAATATATACATAGATAATAATTTACGTTACGGATTTTTCAGGATTTTCAGTTTTAGTGAATTTTTTTTTTTTTTCAAAATAATATTCACTAAAGCTAGCTCTTACGCTATAAGCCTTATCTTAACTGCAAATGTAAGCGTTCCGCATAAATAATGACTTTTCTTATAAACAACTAGTTTATAGCCACGGATTTGCTTGTAGTTCATTTTCATAAATTATAATATCCTGGCGGGGGAGATTGAGCACGATAGATTAATTTTAAATATGGCCGAGATAGTGGGTTTACGTTTAGTAATTATGGTAGTAGTTTTAATGTCTTAACTTAATGTGCATTATTATTATATGTACTTAGCTACCAACCTGAGTATGGCCAGCAACACACTCATGACGAAGCCTTACGCGAGTATAGGTCGCGTCACGGGACGCTTAGCGTTGGACGAAAATAGCTGCGCATCGGTAGAATTGCGCTCGTAATTGACGTATTGGTGCGAGAAAGACAACACGACTGGGGAACCAATCAACGCTCGCGCACCCGACGATCACGCGCCCCGCGCGCCGTACCGTCCCCTCGATACCTTATTTTTGACTTCTGCGCAGGTTTCGTTCAGCGCTAAAGACTCGTGACGCTACTTATACTCATGGGCGGCGCTGATCACTTCACATCAGGAGACGCGCCTGCTCGTTTGACGCCTATCATAAAAAAACCTGCCCATGGGCATTAATTAGCAAGACTTTTAGCCTCGCGAATGTGTTAATGACATTTTAAAAAATGTGTTCCATTTTTAAACACAGCCGTTACACAACTTTAACTTGTTTACGTCACGTTAAGTGACAGCTTTAACTGTGAATATATCTATATCCATCCCATCGCCATTTAGTCTCACGCTAAGCAGAATTGTGTTATGGCAATTAGACTATACATACTTTTCTTTTGTAAATATAGTACATATTTTAGAAAGAATACTGTCCCTTCTAATTCCTCACTAATATTATAAATTTGAACGAAGGGATGCTTGTAACAATTTACGCAAAAACTACTAGATCGATTATTATGAAATTTTGTATACATATTTATGGAGGTATCAGAATAAACATAGGCTTCCTTTTATTTACGATATTTTTAATTGATTTCATACGAGCGAAGCCACGAGTAAAAGCTAGTTATACCGTCTATGTCCCATAATATATGTATCTTAAAGGCTTCGCCTAACATTATTATCGTTTCTTCGTATTTCGTTTGTACTCTAAAGAGATTCAACGACTGCTAGTGAGGCCAATCTTAGCTGCGAAAATGGACTTGGGGTGCTTTGAATGTTCTAACTCTGTTTTATATATTTATTTATTGTTTCACGAAGAAATACTTTTAGGAGATATAGGGCAGTTGCTTGAAAATTCTCTGAAGTGAATGGAACCAAAAAATATTGATTTAACAGAAAGCTTCGATTGTTCTTTACATAAGCCTTAGTGATGCCAGAAATCTTGAACATAGGGCAAAAGCGAGCTAATTGCTAGCTTACATTTTCAAGAACACTAAAAACCCCTTCCTTGGTATAATTATAATAATATAGTATGGCAAGTAAGTTGTTTTTTAAGTTCAGAAAACAACTTTAAACCTCCGAAATTACTATTCAAACAGAAAACTAATAGAGATAACAGTTTTCGTAGATTATTGGGATCCGAAGTGTTTTTACCCAGATAGAGCTAACCTTAATATATTATGGGGATATTATAATCGGAATGCCATAAATATCAACCCGTGTCATTATAAAGGGTCGGCGGATTTAATCCTTTATGTATTTATTGTTTTACACCTGTGTTCCTACTTTTTGGGGGGAATTTGCGAGATTTGAAACTCCAACTTTTAGATTTTGTGTTGAAACTATTTTTTTGTGTTGATACTATCAATTATATCCCGACTTTTAGGCAAATATTCTATGTTTACCTTACCTGCTGAAAATGTCATTTGAAAGATTTTTTATTTTTTTTTAAACTTAACTAGAATGATCATAGTATTTGTTATTTTGATAAAAAACAAACTTGAATGTACTTCGTAATAAAGGTATGTGTTTCTTTCTTCCGTTCTTTCAAAACCATTACACTTAAAGGTTATTGAATAAGACATTTACCTAAGTCCAAATTACAAATAAACCTATTTAACTATACAAAAAACTATCAAAAAGAACTACGTATAGACATTCTTATAAACCTAAAAGAATTCGGTCGTAAAAATGTTGTATAGGGTAACAACGACTCATTTTAGGATATAAAAGTAAGTTAGAAAAGGGGACAAGAAAAAGGCGGGAAAACGTCGGATGAGTCAGATAAAACCGATCTGCTGAATAGCGTTCTTGGAAATTGCTGGATCCAACTGTACACATTTATCTTTGCGAGATTCGATTTCAAATACTTAAATATTAAAAACGAAATACAAACCTTATTTTGCCGCATTAAATATAAATTCGATTAATTAACAACACTTCCATATTATATAAAACAATTTCTTGTGAAAAACATGTTGGTATATGGCAATTCAACAGTCTATAAAGTTGAGAATTTAAAAAATTGCGTTTGATTTCTTCATAAGTGTTAAATGCCCCATAAATTGTTTCCTTTACCTCTTTTTAAAAAGCTTGACAGCGTATACGTATAGCTGTTAACTTTACGATTATCCGTAGTTCCTTTACCATTAGACAAAGAAATCGCTCAGTAGCCCACTGTAAAAAAATTATATAACATTAACCCTATAGAAATCGCCTTCAATGCAAAAGACTGTTAACCAAAATCAATATGAAGTAACCTAAAAATGTTTTAATACAAACAATCGTATTATATCTGTCCACAAATCACTGGCACTTGAACAATTTTATTTAGCGCCCGAATGCCCGGGCCATTTTTTCCCTGGCCAAATGTAAATTAAATGATGAATAGATACGCGCGCCAGTGCGTTTTGCGGGCGCGCTAAAAACCGCCCAGTCGACCATTAATTCGTGATATTTTTCGCTTTGTTATCCTTGTTTTTCGATATCTTTCACTTCTCGTTTTTTCAACTGTTTTGTTTTTCACATTGTTTTGTTGGTGCATTCTCGGCTGCATTTACAGCTAACCTAACCGTTTTTTAACCCGCGTAAACTAATTCTGTTGTTTTTTCTTTAATATATAATCTGTCTATGTTATAAGGACTGTGAAAGACTTACTCCCGAATACTGAACTGAACAGTAGATAGTATAACCAATGATCTTATACGCAAATTTTTATCAAGCTTATTTGATGTTTAATATTATGTTCCTATTTCCCGCCCGGCAATGGATACATTTCATTGCTTTATATGAAATAATTTAAAAGATGAATTATCTACCGTATTTTAGTAGGTACACTTACTAGATTTAAGCCCTATTACTTATAGACATTTTCTGGATGCAGCGTCCAATTTTTTGAAAGTAAGTCCTTTCAACGTAGGTATATACCTATATGGCTTTCTATAGATACATACACGGTACATAAATCCAGGATATTACTTACTACGTCACAGAATCATACGAAATCGTACTACAAACTTGCTGAAAAAATATTCGATAAGCGTAATTTCCGTCATTACAAGACGTAATTATAGTACGACGAGCACGTGCTAATACCAAATTAGTGTTAAGAACAAAACCATGAAATTATACTACTATAATTATACTACTATAATTATACTACTTATACTTTGCTAGCGTAAATAATTTACCCATACTATATATAAAGGAACTCACATTTTGAGATTTGGATCCTTCGAGAATGCCGCTTTCGTGGGTTTCATTGGTACGTTTTTTTAGTATTAACTTTGGAACATACATTTTTAAGTTCCTTTGGACGTAAAGAAAATCAATAGTGTTTCACAATTTCATCAACTTTAAAACCGAATTTTTAATTTCTTACCATATTTTCGGTAGATATTTTATACTCCCAAATAACGTTATTTCTAAAGGTATGAGAGTCTCTACGGCTAAAAAAATCTACCACTGTATAATTTATGTGTACACACATTACATAGATTTTATTTATTACCCGCATACGTATAAATCAAGCATGGATAATAAATAAACTTCTAGAAGTCTTGACCTTTCCATATCTTTTTATTTAATTGATTTTTATAACATTTCCAGATAATTTCAGCTTTATTATTACCACACGGAGTGGTATTACAATGCACAACGACAACGCCACCCGATTGTAGAAATTGTCAAAATTGTGAAGTACAAAATAACCCTCCTAACCCTCCTAAAGTACTTTCTGTCAGAGACGATGACGATTCCAGTGAGAGTAAAGAAACAAAAGTACGAGATAGTTCTATAGAAGCTGATGGTTCTGGTCCAAAATACGCAATAATAACAGGAGGGAATGGAAACCTGGCGCTACTGAATATTGCTGAGCAGTGGCCTCTAGTCAAACATGCTGTGGGAAGTTCTGGAAAGTTCGATGGAGTGATACTACAACATTTGAATCAACCGCTCAAATCTTTGTTGGAATCTTCGAGTAAGTATATTGTCTTTTTCAAACATACTTTGATATATTCTTTTTAGATAGTAGGTATATACAGTTTTTAGAACTGTGTGGTGTGATGGTCTTTAGTAGGTATTTTTTTCTAAACGTCAACATTCAACCAATAGATCATAAATGCTTCCTGAAATATAGAGAAAAAGTATTAGTGTCATATCATTTTACTATGACTTTTAAACTACAAATTGTTAATTTTAAAAGTCCATTGTTTTCTTTACAGATGCAGGACTGAAAAATTATAACAATTTGTTCAAACTACCGAATTACCTTAACCAAAATCCAAATATTAACTCCGTAGACAACAAACTGATAAAGAACAGTAAAGACAACTTAGGTAACATACTATTTGGGAGAGACAGTTGGGGGTCACCTGGAGGTAGCAGATCTTACGGTTGAAAAATCCAAAAAACAAATAATAACTTAATACCAACAATAAAAATATTTTCATACTTTCCATTTGTTTGATTTATATTTGTATTTATTAAGCAGTACCTAGATAGGATATCTAGGTTACATATCCTTTACTTACCATTTTTTCTCTGCTTAAAAACCAGGTTTGTGCATCAAGAAATATTATAAAGTTATAATTTTCAAAATCGGTTAAGCTGTTATCAAGATTAACACTTAGCAATACATTTTGCGATTCATTGTTCGATTGTAGGGTTATCTTTAATATACAAATTAAATGAACCTCAATACATATAAATTTATTAACTGACGAACCACTTAAAATCGTTCAGTGAAAATAATTCAAAAGATTAAATAACAGCTAAATAAATAAATAAAAACTTTTCGTTTGGTTCTAGAAGTAAGATTCAAAAAATTTGCTATGTATAGTTAATTAATAAAGATATACAACCTTGACAATATACTATGTACTTAGATATTTCAAAAGTTCCTATACACATTGCGTAACAATTTAATAAAATACATCTTTAACTTGGAAATGCACTCGTTTCGTTTATAACTTGGTTCCCATTACTATATGCTAATAAGATGCTATTTAAGAGGCTAGGGGAGTGCTATTCAGAGAGGCCTATTATATTACACCAGCTCATTATCAAGCGTCATATGCTTAAGTCTGCATTGTAAATAGTATTATGCAAGAGGAACAATGCTTTTCTATACGTATTTTTGTACGTAGACAATGATCTTTATTTCTAGAGTCGTATTTAAAGACGTGAACGTAATTAATTAGACGATTGAATGAATTTGTCGTTGTATGGGAAAATATTTAGGTATACAGTCTCGAAAGAGTCTTCAAAAGTGTCCTATCCGAAGTTGTAACACGTAACTCAGTGGTTAGTGGAAGTCTGTCTTAAGTCTTACAACATGGTTATAACGGCAACCCACTCTATCTATATAGCTGTCAAGCTCCGCGAGTGTTCATGGGCGTCGTTGACCACTTCCCATCAGGTGGCTCGCCTGCTTGTTTGTCCCTACTTTTTAAAAAAAACAAAAATACTCATAGGTTGCTATATTTTTATGAAAAACTCCTTTCAAGTATTTCTCATACAAAACCAATACAAATTTATTTATTAAAATAAATAATAAATAATATAATGGTTTTGTAAAAAAGGGATAAAGATTGAACAATACAAAAAAGATTTCTTTAATTATTTATAATTATATAAATATACATTCTGCTTCTTTCGGATTTTATTGCGCCATTAGTCAATGTCAAAGTGATAACGTATGGCTTAAGGAAATAATATCCTTTAAATGTAAAATTAAATAAATTTATGAGTGGAATCAATGTTTTAAACCACAAAAGAAAATGGAGATTATCTTTCAATTGAAGAGTACATAAAATCATTATTGTTAACGAAAACCAACTTTTCAGTAACAAAATATTGTATTACCGCGAAAGAAGATGATATTTTAATCGCCTTCACAATATTAGACCAGACCTTCTGCTATTAAAGTATTAAGTTTAATTAACGTAATTTGTGAACAATCCGAAATAATTATCATGTTTAATTTGATATCGCGACTCTAAATTGTAATACGATTCATTCTGTTCTGTGTATCTAGTTTAATGTTTATTTAAAAAGTTTACTTATTTTAATTGTTATTATTCATAGTCTGAATAGCTTTAGGTCTTTGTTAATTTTATAATTTAGTATGAACATTTTCTATAATATCTACTGGTTAAAATTTAAGACAAAAATAAGCCCCAACTGAAGATCTCAATCTCAGATATTTTTATCCACCTATTTCAGTTATCGCCCAAATAATATTTGCATAATCTGAGCATCATTTTAAATTTCGAATTTAGAAAAAAAAATCTGCAATTCACCTGAATTCCCGCTTCGCTAATGAATTTTTCCCGAAGAATCCGCTAATCCTTTTAAGGAAGTTCCTCACTCTCGCATAATCAAGTCAAAAACTTGGTTTGGCAAGCGGCGTATTTCTAATTGCAATGCGAATCTATTACGCGGATTTACAGCGAATATTATAATTCGATATTAGGATCGCAGCGTTGATATTCCTTTTTGTCTGTTAGTCGTTAATTACATTATTAAAACCTTGTTTACTTTTACTCAAGTTAAGGCTACATCTAATAGCATCTCGTAAGACTCTTGCGTTTTGTGTTAAAAAGTTTGGATTCAAATATTTCTGTTTCCAGTTTTCTTTCTTTATTGTAAACTGAATTGTATTCTTAGTCATAACTCTTTCGCTTTCTTAACAACCAACAACCCATTCGCGAGGGTTCTAAATATAGGTACGAATATTAATAAACTGAAGTAATCTCTTTAGCTACACATGTATCGCTATAAAATAGAAAAAGACCAACTTAACTTTAGAAAAACCTATATGTCTTATTATGTAGTTACTTATAGTATAAAAAAAATAGAATTAAATAGATAATAAGACCATAAAACTAATTTATGATAAATAACGTACTATAAACGATTTTACATATCCTTAAAACAGATTTTTTTTAAATACTAAACAATAAAAAGATTTCACATTACAATTTAAATGTGCAACCACAAAGATAGATGTATAAAGATAAAACTCAATGACGACATTTATCGATTGCAGAAATATTTGAAATGTAGCAAAAAGCAATCTCTAAGGAGCTTGGCGCTGAGCCAATGAAACCGTTAACTTTTAAAAAATTGTCTTGCAAATGCGCTTTCAATATCCTGTTACATTTTCATATGAATACATTTTACATCTAAATTTAAGGGGAACTTGAATGTTTTAAGGGATATTTGTGTATGACACCGTAAAGTTTTAAAGACGAGTAAATTATTTCAAGAGTGTTTCATATCTAAATATAATGAACGTGGCTTTCTGGACTAATAAGGGGCTGATTAAAATGACACCGAAAATTGTTAAAACAAGTATTAAAATCTGTCACGATTGTAAAATAATCAACGGTGGTGATAAAGCTCAATAAGAACGTCTTGTCCGGGGTCATAATATCATCATCCCACAGAAAAACAGAAAGTAGTAATGAAATATCTTCAGAAATATTACTCTTAGGTACCTGTCATCCCATAAAAACTTATTCATTGCAATTTAACGTATTTATAATTAATAAAAAAATTGGAAAATCGCTTTACGAAATGGATAAAAATAGCCACAATTTCACGGCCCAATTTACTTTTTGATTCTCTTTTGTTAATTATATAATTGCATTACTACTTACGTATTTTAATTCATATTTCTTTATCTTTTATTATAAGAGGATTGTTGTATAATGTGGTGATTAGTTCGGTTATCGGCTCATGTTGGTAGTCTATATCGATGCGTGTCCATAAGAGTAGTTCAATGAATAAGCAGCGAGGATTACGTCATTCAGTCCTGCCAGAGATAGGAGTTGTACTGGATACTTCAGGAGCCTTTGAGATATGTTTCTTTGTACCTATTTGAAAATAATGGTACTTTTAACTAAATGTTTTTAGGTTGTTTCCTTCCTAAGTATAATAGTGCAAGCTCATTAAAGTATAACTGTGGTATATTTATTATCTGGATAGCCTAGGAATGGTAGGACATTGTAAGACATTTCAGAGTTGAAGGAACATTTGGCGTAGAAACTTGTTACAAATGTCCTTAATTTGGAAGGCAGCCTGCCTTGTTATGTTTTCAAGACACGGATCTGGCCCGCGGGCCCTTTTTTGATTGTACTGTCCTAGTCTTTAAAATGTTGGTTCTTCTTGGGGAGCAAAATATAAGTGATCGAAAATAGGTATGCAACGTGTGATAAATTTGTATAAATAATCCTTGCTGAAATAATAAATAAATAAATATTTTCAGGACATTTATACACAGCGCCATCTAGTTCCAAGCTAAGCCGAAGCTTGTATTATTGCAACTAGATAACGGAGTAAATTACATAAGTAACATACTTTTCTTTTGTAAATACATACATACAATACATAGCATACATAATATTGTTAATAAGAGGAAATTAACGTAAATCCCTCTTATATTTGTTAAGAAGGAACGGTTAATAAAGTACAAATGTTTATAACTGATCTCATCTAGTTTATTTATATCATAGGCAGTGTGCACACAGCTTAAAACTTCACACTGTGGATCAAGCCTAATCTCCTAACCACACTGTTGTGAATTTGTAATTTTTCCTCTACTGTAAAATTCTGATCCAATATCCGATGTAGTGGCATTTTTAAACTCCATTTGAGAAGTTTTTATGCTTCTTTTAATTCGGTGAATTTTTTTTATTTGTGAAGTTTTAGGAGATATATACTCTCTGTATCTACTTAGCCGATTTTGAATATTATTTCACTAATATTTCTTTATAGGAATATTATTTACAACTGCCTTTTATGCTATATTTAACTTATGTATCTTTTTGGAGTCTGAGTGTTCCTATATATCTTATGAAGGCATATATTATGTACAAAAGAAAATTCTTTATTCTACGAAATTTATAAGTTATCTATTCACAAATTTTCATAACACAAGCTTCGCTAAAGCGCCCTGAACAATTATTATAATTATTATGTAATACTTTTATGAGGCTATATTAATCGATTACTAAACCCAAAAACTCTTGATTTTTTTATGGTAGACCACTGAATCCCGCTCAGCTTATAGAATTAAAACCACTGACCACTCTCTTAAAAAACCGTTCGGCAAATAGAACTGATTCTACTAATTGAAAATACATTCGCTGTAGAAGTTCCAACAATTTAATGTTATATGATTTAAAGTCAGTAAATGTAGCGACCCAAAAAGATAAACCGTGGACCGCATCCCGCTAGTTTGCTACACAAATACAGCGAAAGTTGAGACCCCTATCGGCATTTGTTTACTTTCTTTTGTGCCCTAAACTTTCTTGTACGGATCGATAGAGCTTGATTAGATTTCGCCTCGCTTTCAGTTAACTAAGGTCGTGTGTGAAAGAAATATTAATTGGAACATTTGATTTTATTTTGAAAAAAATCGATCGGAGTTTATTAAAATAGGAGCCAAAGAATGTAATGATTAGTAGGGCACTGAACCCTAATGAAGATATATTAAAGATATATTTTGGTTATGGGCTTGCATTTCTCTTACGCACTTCTGATGATGCGTCCAGCTCGTCTTCCCACTTCATCTTATAAAAAAAATATTTTATGTCGCTGTCTGAGACCGATGTACGAGTATGCGATTACTTGAATGCAGTGTTTCGGGGTTAGAATTGACTAACTGAATCATTAACCCGTTTTTAAATTGTTAATCTTAGTTATCGTCTTAATTTTTTTATGTATTGGTATTGAGACAAAAACTTCCACGCCAACGCCATGATAGGATTTTCGACATCACCTTCAAAACAACGTAAAATTTATAAACACTGATATTTACAATTTTTGTGATAATTAATTCCCGTTACCGGGGCAACACCGGGATATAAATTATCATATAAGTGTCCTATGTGTCAGGGTCTAGCCGTTTTTGGGTAAAAGAATAACAAACATACCCATTAGTAGAATTAACTAATTTAGATATATTTTGTTATATTCCAAAAATGGTTTAGTATTTTTTGCCATATGAAAATAAACGAAATCTTGTTCAAGTTGGCAATTCTTAACGCACTTTGCACGCAGCCACTCAACGCTCACAACATATATTATATCTTAAAAGCGTGTCACTCCGACACTATTTGTCATATGCTAAGTGATTTCCGTGGTACATACGTATTTGTTGAATCACTGCTGCTCAGAGTTTCCTGGCAAAAAGGATCTATGTCACTTAAGTAAATTCTACTCTTACCGTCCTATGTTACCTTAGTACTTTTTATACAGTTTATATAGGAGTAAGTAGTGCCTATTTTGTTCAAGATATACGTGATTTACAATGTAATATATATGTAGATACATTTATATGTGTAGCTGGCTGAATGACAAAGCAGTGTAGAATAGTTTCACACCATGGAGTTCAAGATATATTTAAGCTGAGATAACCTAATAACCATCCCTTATTAATGACAACTACATTAAGACATTTCCTTACAATGCAAAGGTCTGTAAAAACATAAGAAACATGTTGAGGAGTCCTCTATCTCTTTCACACACACACATGCACATAAACACATTAAATTGAACACACGCACACATGGATACTAAACGCATACAATTTCGGTACATTTAATCAATAAATGTAGCAAGATACATTAATTCTGAATGTGATGCTGACGCATTCGTCACCAGTTCATAACACTTAAGTTGGCTTAATGGCTCTTCAGACATGTGTGAATTATTGTAATCGCACATCGAATGCACGCAAACATCCTGCATATAATATGACAAACAATTCGAGTAGGTAAATGCCAGGTAATCCATGTTAATGATGTTCAGAAGTGCACTTCAAGAGTCACTTAATATTGAAAATGGCGTGTCGCCTGATATGTGAATTGTAAATTTAATCGATTATGAATTTGTCGTGTATAATTTTTGTATTGATTCTTTACAGTTTGATTCTGGTTGATTCATATCTGAGTGATTATTTGGTATGACCGTTTTTGACTTCACTTACCAAGACTAAAAAAAACTGTTATTATACCAATGATAACATGCAGCACTTGACGGAATAACGTAATTACAAAATTCCCACATCATAGTCAAAGTCAAAGTCAAAAGTATCTTTATTCAATTAGGCTACATAAAGTAATCAAAGAAAAGTTTGAATCGTCATGGTACAGCGAACCGCAAGTAACTCTAATAGGTGCTCTTTTTAAAAAAAGAACATACAATTGTAAATATAAACAAAAACTCGACTATTATAAAATTTATATCTAAAGGATCAATATTATATTAGTATACATGATAAAGGTCCCATACAGAATCATCGCAAAAAGTCATTAATATGTTTCGTGTTACCTACTTTTTGAAATGTTAACGGTAACCAATAAAAACCTCAAGAGCTTTCGCGTAAGGAAATACGTAAAAACAACAAAGCAACAATGGAAATTCGCAATAAATTTGACAAGTACATTGGCAGAGGCGTCGATAGTGTCACACTGGTAACAGACAGAATCGCAAGAAGTCTGCGAACAGAAAATACTTTGGGGAGCAAATTTTCACAGTCCACAGCATTTTCATTTTAAAGAGCTATTTAGAAGCATTACTATAACATGGTTAAACATTGTAGTGACAAAATTAAACTTATTCATAGAAATATTTTTGTAATACTCATATATGTATCCGTATGTATACATATGAAAATGTTCAATAATATATACAGAATATACGTTGTAATATATACAGAAAGTGGCACTAATAATATTATATTATTACTATTATCCTTTTCGTCGTGACCTGGAAAAGTTCACTTTTAAGGGTACAGACCCTGTATCTAGAAGAAAGAAATTCATCATTTGTATAACAGGAAAAAAATTAAAACTATAATCTGACTAGACAATGATGATGTAAAATATGTCAGGTATACTAGATCTTAATGTTTAATAATTTTTAGTTATGTATTTACAAGCCCATACAAACACACACACTCAAACTGTCAAATCTTTCTATTTTAGTTTATCCCAATCGTGTATCCCAAGTGATATCCCAATCCTGATATTATTAAAGCTATCGCCACAGTTATAGATAACGAAGAGTCAAAATTTTTATCACGTATACCTAATAGTCTCTCCAGCATTGAATAAACTTTCTCAAACACACCGCTAAGCCTCCGTATGAAAGTTAGGAGTTGGGATCCTCAGTAGAAGTTTGAAATTTTAAACGTTTTATTTTATAAAGTGGCGGTGAAGTTACCCGATCAGTATTCGGTAGACGTTTGTCTGTTATATTCGTTTATTAGAATTATAGCTTTAATACAATACTTTAGGAATTTGATAATAGGGAATGACGAAAAAATGTGTTGGAAAAATATAATATTAATACTCCTTTTTATCCCAAATCGTTACCTTATTTACTATTTTCCAACTATCACATAAAAGAGATAAATTCATATAAAAGTTACTAATGCTAATTCGATGATTAAATATTTATTCTTTGTTTATTCTTTATTTATTTATTTAATACACAAACAGGTTACTATCATCGCATGAAAATATATAAGCTTAGTACTAGTAATTGAACGAGTCAGTATCCCAAAATAGTACCTAGTATGTTACATAGTAGTTATGTGACATGAGAGGTGGCAGATAAATACTTACTTGGCTTTCATAATACCAGTAATTTCTTTCATAATTAAAAATTCTAAAACAAACGAAGTGTAAAAAAGTTGACGCCGTGACCTGATTTACCAGGCGTGCATAGTTTACAAGAGATCACCATGCAGCAATCATAGCGCGGTTCAGAACAATCATACATAAAACAAAAGACGTAGTTCTGCTTGTAAACAGGCCGTGTCTGAAGTTAGAGTTTTGACATGTAAATCGAGACCCTCCCGATGCAAATCACTGTATAATCAGCTTATTGAAATGCCGCCGCATTGATGCCCTATTCTTGGTATCTCATCCCTCGATTTGTTTTTCAAATCTACGATTCATTTTGTACTAAATTGTTTTTAACAAAAGTAGAACACCTACAACAGTTAATATTGCGCAACTCGCAAATAAACTACAACTGTTAACCGCCAAAATTATGACCACAGATAAAACAAGCTTCGAAATATATGATATAATCTGGGAGTAAACCACTTAAAAGTTTCGTAAAGCAAACGTTATTCCCGCGCTAACTCGTCCCATTTACGAACTTATTACATTATAGTCTATGGTCCATAGTCTATTTACTGCTCGGCCACAAGTAATTTCATCAGAGCATCGGCCAGTAGTTTGAGCGTCGTGTATCGTGAAACATCGAACAAACGCCATTAACGGAACCAAATCAGGAGTTATGAAGAGCCCATCCGGGCTTTAATAAGTACGCACTAGAACCGATACTTAAATGTTACGTTCAGACTTTGATACCGGAGTAAAATATAAAAGATTTTGTGCGATATTTTCTATTAATAGATAAAAATCGAAGTATCACTATCGGTGTTAGCTGAGGCATATTTAGTACTTTAAATTAAAGTTTTAGTTTTATTTTAACACTAGCTGTTGGCCGCGACTCCGTCCGCGTGGAATTTTACATCAACTTTGAACCCCTTTTTTCCAGTTAAAAAGTAGCCTTTGTTTTTTCTCAGGCTCTAGACCATCTGTGTACCAAATTTCATTACAATCAGTTCAGTAGTTTTGGCGTGAAAGCGTAACAGACAGACAGACAGACAGACAGAGTTACTTTCGCATTTATAATATTATATAGTATATAGTAATATAGTATGGAGTATGGATACAACGGTATTTAAGTAGTAGTAAGTAAGTAAAGGATTTTAGATGCAAAGACCGTTTTATTATGGAATTTCTGCTACGTAGTTAATAGCACAGTTTCTATAATGCTGCATATAGATAGAGACCTTAAAATTATAAATGCACAAAACGTAGATATCAAATTACAAACTACTGTTTATTAAGATCTATACATCTATACATATAGTAAAAACGTAACGAGTCGCTGTCTGTACATGGAAGATATATGAGAAAAAATATTATAGGAGACCTTTATTAACGCAATAGAACCCAAAACAATGATTTTTGGAATTTTTGTCTGTTTGTCTGTTTGTTTGTGCACGCTAATCTCAGAAACGGCTTATCCTATCTAGATGGGGTTTTCAATGATATATTGTGGTAAGCTTCTCTTAACATTGAGTGTTTAATTATTCATGTCATGTCATACACATGTCATAAATAAAACGTTATGGCCATTTAAAGAATCACGTTGAACTCGCTGAACGTTTGTTGGTGCGGGTTAGGCATTTTCAAAAATGCTGCCCAAAGCCACTTTTCTAAGCGGGCGATGTCGTGGGAACAGCTAGTTTTAAATATTTTTCTATTTCAGTTTTTTTTAATTTGTTATAGTATATAGGTCCAACTATTTGGCTTTGATACTGTAGTAAATACTCCCTAGCCAATAACCTCTTTATTTTAAACCAGCAGCAAAAAAAACAAAATACACGATACTCCGCAAATTTATTACATCTACTCTGTGTGAGCATACGATGTCCAAATTGGTACGGCTATAGCGAAACTTTCGCCGTAAAATTACATACAACCTTAGAAAGATCACTCAAAGTTGCGAGAGGAATTTATGTTTTATGAGGAAAAATTGCGGCCATTACTGTACTGGCATACCTAATGTTGAGATGCTTTATACGGACATTTTGTAAGTTTCATGTTCAAATTTGTTGTTTTTAAAACAGGCCCTTTTAAGAGCTTTGAGGAGAGTGAATTAATTCTGTATACTTAATTCTTATAATTATTTTTGAAACCTATTTTTGTTTCCCACACTCCAATTTTCCCTTTTGTCACAAAATAACTCACCTGCAAAAGTGGAATTATTTTAAATTTTAATAATAATCTGTGGAAGTAAAACTTGACTTTGAAAAAAACTTAATCGGATTTGTTGTAGTACTTACTGGAACGGCTTAAACTATATTCGTTTCGATCCCAATTTATATTACTTTTTAGGAAGTTAACGAACAGGCATGGAAAATGACATCAGCCGATGAACTTTCTTGAAGCTTAACGGCACTGGACCGAATGGCCAGCCTTTTGGGAAGAAATACACTCACGTCTTCAAGCACTCCAAATTATAGTGCATCGGAAATATCTTATATAGTGGTAGAGATTGGTTTCTATTCACGAAATTAAAAACAATAAAGCCAAGGAGAAAACCGCGAGGCGAAGCTAGTATATATACATGTATAAAATGAAAAACAAAGGCTTATACATCCTCGGGCGGGTGACCACGGCTCAATACGATCCATCTTCATCTGCGAGCCGCGTGCCCATTGTCCAACGTGATTAATTGTCGTGCCGTCTATTTTTGTCCGTGACGTATGAATATTGGAGGCGATTCGCACCTTTACTATTGGATATTGTCTCGTGTTTTCTCTGCAAATAGCATTCAATAATGGATTAATAAATTGAATATTAATTCATTATTAGGTAGAATGTCTTTCCTATTACAATGTTTGTGTATTATTGGTGTAGTATTAACTCATAGTATAACGAGCTCGAACCTGACACGCTTTGATATGTTGAAATGTTGACTACCACAGTCTCTAAATATAACTTATTATTATTATTATGCTGGGGACGCCCTTCACTTCGCTTGTCTACTTAATTCGGAAAATAATAGACTCTCCTTGGTTAGGCTATAATTTATAAGTATAAATATAGTGAAAAACAAAGGCTTGTACATCCTCGGGTGGGTGACCACGGCTCAGCACGATCCATCTTCATCTGCGAGCCGCGTTTCCATTGTATTGTGCCATGTCGTGACGTATCATGTGTAAAGTGAGCAAGATTTTAAAAAGCAAGACTTCGAATGTAAATGTAGCTAAAATACACCCATTTTTATAGAATTTTTATATGTTGGCTTACAATAATTTTTCGTTCAATGTTTCTCAACTTTTTTATTAAACCCTTATTAAAACTTGAAATTTCTCTTAAAAAAACAGCTGGTTATATAATTTTCAAGAACAATTAAAATATTTACATAATTTTGTCGGCTTACCTCGAAGACGAAAACGTTATCGCATCTTGAGGGTCCGTCAAAAATCTCGTATCGTGCGTTGGAAAAGAAACAGTTCCCGATTGAAGAATAGTCTCAGCTTAATGGAGGAGCTGAGTGATCGCCCTCCAATCTGACAAGTTAGTTCTCGCGTGATGGATGGTCGCGTCCGCCGTAATATGTGATTTACTATTGATTCTACAACAATAATGTACTTGTACTCGTGTATACTTATGAGTTTTATTTATTTATTTATTTATTTATTTATTTATTTATTTATTTATTTATTTATTTACTAGCTGTGTCCCGCGTAATTCCCGTTCCCGGGGCAATACCGGGATGTAAGCTATCCTATCTTTTAAGTTGGATCAAACTGCACATGGTTTGCAAATTTTATTATAATCGGTTAAGTTGTTTAGGAGTTCATTGAGGACAGACATTGTGACACGAGATTTATATATATTAAGTTTTACATTAGATTCAATTCTATAATGCGTCCGCGTTTGTGAATGATCTTAATATTAGAAGAAAAATAAATTATAAGCTAATATATCATTATTTTTATAATACCCAAAATTTTATTGAAATCACTGCCTATGAACCACCCGAAAAGTCAAGACACACACTTGCTCATGGTGGTCTTTTGGTTTGTCAGAACTGAACTATATTGAAATGGAAATACAAAGAAATGGAAGGCTGCCGAAGCTGCTTACAAATACAAAAAGAATCAACAAATTTAACAAGTCATCATCAATGAAATAATTTCCATTTTTATAAGTCGGTTTGAAAAAGCAAATAAAGCTTTTTCTATTTATTATTATAATAATTTGAAAAAGGGATATCAAAACTTTGGATAAAATGATAACGAACTAAATAATAACAACTTTAAAGTATTACATTTCAATGGATTTAATTATTTTCACAGTAGGGGTATACACTCGTATCATACTTTCAGTGTAATTAGTACGGGTAGAATCCATTTCAAAGGCAGCCGTGCTCACCGATTGGCCCACCGTTGTATTCGACTAATTAACGAATTTGCGTTTACTTATCTGTTTTGGATTTGTTTGTACGATAGAAAACGTGAGGTGAAGTGCATGCTGCACGCTTTTTAACGAATCATTATAAATCTTAATTGGGCTTTTCTTAGCAATAACTTATTCTTTGTATTTTTAATTCTTAATTAATCTTTGAGAAACAAAACACTCCTTGGTCAAGATTTACTATTCTTAATGATTATTCATATATTAGTTCTAAATTTAATTAACTATCGAACCAGTGAAGTGTTTTCTTTCTTAAATATAAACTGATAGAACTGCCATCAAAAAATAGTTTCATTTCATTATTATAAAAAGAAATCATATATATAGAATTAGAATACAAGACGCATTTAAAACTTATAATAGAGTTCTTAACAGTCTATATAAACAGACCCTATAATAACGAAACTCCGAATAATTCCATAAATGTTAAACAGCAAGCAGAAATGTGTAAAACTTTTCCATCTTGCAGAATGCGCCATTAAAATCTTCCCGAACTACACTCGAAACATCAAACTTTTGACAACCGCTACGTAAATCAATTACGATACAGTTTAAATAGTTGGCAACATCGGTGGGAACTATGTGAGGAAATTATAACATTCAATAACTGTATAACTGAAAATAGCGCGGATAGCTGACGTCGTGAAATTTCAAATTTCATACTTTCCCGCCAAAGCGCTCAGTTCGCGTAATATTTTGTCTAACGTCAATTTAGCGGTACAGACTATACCAACGTTGACTGTACCTTTTGAAATATTTTAGCTGTGAATTTTATCTAACAGTGTAGAAATATATGTACCCATTTTTACATACTTTTCGGTAATCGATTTCAGAAATTATAAAATTCATATTCCAGAACAAGATCATTTCTCGCTTTATTTTAGTATTCCTTATAGCCCTATGGATCTTGTAGATACTTATTATTTTTTTTATAACTAACAGAGTTATTTAAATTTCTTTAGATACACATCACTATAAATGATTAACATATTTTATAGACATTTTTAAATTTCAATTTACGAATAATCCACGTTACAATAACACACGTCACAAAACATAGTGAAAACTATATAAAAGAAGGCGACATTTCGTATGAGATGAGCGAATATATTCAAGGGGCCCATTCGGGTGCCGTCCCACGCATGTGTCATACACAGTGGGCCCTGGGGACAAGGTAGACGGGCAAAAACTGAACATTGCAGATATGTTCACATTATTGGCGCGCGGGCCCATTCTCCGCACTTTATTCTATTTATTTAAACTAGTATATCAGTTTATATTAGAAAATTTCGAAAGTTCTGTAACGTTCTCGATGCACTGATAATAAGAACCGACCCCGTCCATGAACAAAGATATCTTTTATTTTAAGAAATCCATGAATAAAGTAACCTTTGTTCACTGACGCTATGTTTAATCCGTACATCGTCGCGTCGCCTGATGAATAATTTAATTTTAAGCATTCACGAATTTATCATCTAATGATGATGTAGAATAGGAGGGTAATAAATATTTGTCGTATTTTTTAAACTTCTCAGGAAATTAAAAAAAATCCTTCAAGTATCTTACAACAAATGGTATAATTAAAGCGTTATTATCGTTGGTCGGTTTATTATTTATGATTTATATTTAACAAGCTTTACCTTTACCATAAATAATTTATAGAATCGAGAATATATACAAAGGCATTTCGAGCTTTGCTTATAATATGCCTATTATGAAAATGTATCATGTACAGAAGCACAATTAAAAACGTTCATATTTTACTATAATTTATCGTAACGAGATAAAAAAGCCGTAAGACAATGAAAACGCCGGTCTACTGCCTAATACATAATGGATAACAACCTAGCTAGTTTCAATAAAAGGATTTTTTGCATACTTCTAACATTTTGTGATATTGTTACGTCTCCGCCTTACAATTTATTTTGCTTTTATGCGACTCATATTTTAAATGGTTTACTTTAACATATGTGAATGTACTTAGGGGCGGTATTTCAGTGTGTTTGTTTAAAGGGACGCTAATGTAATTGTATTAGTTTTGTTTGCCAATTATACGACTTGTAGTATTTGTTGTATAGTGTATTTATACGAAAAATATTGTACGTAACACAATATTATTATTAAGTTAAAACTTGATTTAATTGAATACAGAGTTAGTAATCTGTATTCCTATTGTACTCGCGCCATATTTCTTTTAAAAAATTTGACTGTGTAGATAAGTATTAATGATTCTTTTTTTGCAGCAGAAGAGCAGAATATTCGTATTTCAAGCGCGAAATAATGTCACTTGTAAATCACACAATTGAATCAAATTTATACGTTCATTATTGTTTTAATTACAACAAACTTCACCTGTAACCTCTATACGAGAAATATCCCTCTCGATCCTAATCCCCGTTCGTGATAAACGAATTATTTTCAAATTGGTAAACTAAGCAAATCTCATTACTCGAGCTCACCGGCGCAGCGAGTCTGATCTCGAATGCAAACCGCGCCCCAAAGAATGTCATTAGCGAGACGCTGCCGCCTTGACGCGTTATTCTGACACCCCGCTATATTAAATAACTATAATAATAACATGTTATTATTATAGTTGTACTGCTATTCTGACACTGCGCTATATATTAAACAACTATAGTTATATTGTTATAATTCTGTACTTAATTTATTAATGTAAAAATGAAATGGTTCACTGTTCTGGTTAGCTATTGGCACCGTGCACGATCACAGCGCCAACTAGCGTCCACAACTTTATCGGTTCTGTCACATTGACATTTAAGTCATATATTGTTAAAAAAATATTGAAATGAAAGAATAACAAATACTTTCGACTAATAAATTGTTGTGATACTACTATTTGGGTGGAAAAAAGGTTTTGAAATCATATTGGTCATTCAAATCGAATGAGGTAAGTCCAAAAAGTGTGTGTTATTTTGATTGTGTCAGAAAAATTTAACAAGAATTTACCGGTGAATACTTATTAAAAATTATACAAAAGAACAAGCAGAAGACGCGTTACCATTCAAATATTCAAGTATTCCCGCCAATACCTTATTAATTATGACACGAATTTTACTACAGGCAATACTTATTAAAAATTACATAATACTATGGAATAGAAACTTCCAGAATAGCAGGCAGAAGACACCGCGTTAGTATGCACAGGTTCGCGCTCATTGGCAAATCACCGGCCGCTGAATACTGAAGCATTCCCGCTGAAAATCTTTTACATAGATCTCAATTATTCATCACATCACGCAATGATTCGAATGATGAGATAAAAAGTTTTAAAGGAAAAAAAATATTTTGTTTTAGTACATCGTAGTTGTACTGTAAAGAAAGAAGATTTTATTACGCATCGTCTATATGGGGATCTCGAAAACTGTAATAGATGATGAGACTTAATTATGAATAATATATAAAAAATAAGACAATACAAATTAATAAAAATCAATAAACTTGCATATCTGATACAATCTGTGCCTACTTATTGTATTAAGTTCTACACTACAAATTTATAGAAAAACTATATGTCGGTAATACTGAAACCCTATTTGGCATAGCTTTTTGTGTTTCGCTAAATAGATATCTTATTGACGGAAGCATATCATTTCTTGATATCTTAATCAACCAAAAATTGCCTCTATTGATTCAATTTCCAAAGACTAGCAACAGAAAAAGGAAAAACTGTAAAAAAATGATAACACAAAACTGATAACAAACACAATTGTATAAAAAAGCGTAACAATAAACGCTCGTCCCTCGTTATCCACGTCACAGTCGCAAAAATGTTTGAAAAGCGCCCATCAAAATGATTTCTTAACAACGGCAATCGCCATTCAAAAAACTTGTACAACGGACCCCTCCGTAGACCCACATCATGTGCACAATGTACGCCATTTTGGAAAAAATCACGTTACCTCGTGACAAATGAAATCAAATCGTCTGCTATTTAATCATATTTCCCATTCACATATATATTTAAAGCGCACGAGATTTTTTAGTTTTCCCAACGGACCTGGCTGTCTGAGATAGGGTGTGTCAGTTTGAGTGACTAGCTAGCTTTCTGTATGCTCAAATCATTTCTATCAGATGCTTTGCTTTAACGTCAAGAAAAATCATATAAAAAAAGGGTATGTTTGTAAATAAGTCATTTATTTATTTTTATTTATTTATTTATTTAGATACACAGATAAGCTTACACAATAGAAATATACAGATAAAATTACACTAAACTACTTATATTAACATGTGCAGCTCTTAATTGTGTATACAACTTTGACCAAATATGTTAACAGAAAATATAAAAATAAAAAAATTGTATATAAAAAGATAGAACAAATAGAAGTGCATAAAATTATGTGTTTAAACTACTACCAAACATTTCTTTTAAAGCTGCTTTAAAACTTAAGTAATTATTATATTGGAAGATATCGATAGTACCCTGGCCTTGAAATTTGTGATGTGTCTCCTTAAGTCTATTTAAAGGAGATCGTTTTCCTAAATTGGTGCGACTAAAGGAAGTGTTAAAGGAATTGCTTATGGGATGTCTGGGAGGGATGCGTGGGACTGATAGATTTATGTTTGAGAGTATTACTGGGCATATAACTTTACCATGTACTATTTTATATAACGTTGTGATATCGGAAAAACAACGGCGGTTCTCGAGCGATTGTATATTAAAATGTTGTAGCCTGGTGTTATAGTTGGCGCGTTGTGGACAGGATTTATCTTTGAAAGCTAGGAAACGTGTAAAGTTCCTTTGAATACGCTCCAGTCTGTCAATGTGAATTTTGTATATAGGGTTCCAAATTACTGAAGCGTATTCAAGCTTAGTGCGAATAAATGTATTAAATATGACAATCATAGACCGAGGATCAGTAAAATCTCTACATGTACGTTTTAAAAAAACCTAAAAGTTTCCAAGAGTAAGTTGCAATACTGTTGATATGTTCCACAAGGCTTAAGTTACTGTCTATAAAAATACCTAAGTCTCTAACTAAAACACAATTTTTAAGAGGTTCATTGCATATAGTATAATTTGTTATAATTACTTGTTTATTTCTTGTTAATCTAATTTGCGAGCATTTATGTACATTAAGATCCATTTTATTTAAAGAACACCACTTATAAATCGAATCTACATCAGATTGAAGCAGTATGGCATCATCGTGTGATTTAATGGTGCGATATAATTTTAAATCATCAGCGAACATCAAAATGTTACTATATTTAATATATTCTGAAATATCGTTGATAAAAACCAAAAATGAAATTGGACCGAGGTGTGAGCCTTGAGGTACACCCGAATTTGCAGGAAAAGTATAGGAATTATAGCCTAACGTTGTGACTGTATGAGCTCTTCTTTGTAAATAAGAGGTAAACCATTTTATTAGGTTGCCAGTTATACCATAATATTCTAATTTTTGTAACAGTGTTTTATGCGAAACTTTGTCGAAAGCACTACTAAAATCAGTATATATCGCGTCGATCTGTATCTTCTTATCGACAGATTCCATAATATCAGTAACGTAAGACAAGAGATTACTAGTTGTGGATTTATTTGAACAAAAGCCATGTTGATGAACCGAAATAATAGTCTTAAAATGGGAATTTATTACTGGATATACTACTTTTTCAAAAATTTTTGAGAAATGACTGAGTATCGTAATGGGTCTATAATTCATAACGTTATCTTTATCTCCTTTTTTATGTAA
>JADANM010005043.1:6074140-6084193 GCA_026213755.1 Eurema hecabe | reverse complement strand
TGGTCGCGTCCGCCGTAATATGTGATTTACTATTGATTCTACAACAACAATGTACTTGTTCTCGTATATACTTATGAGTTTTTATTTATTTATTTATTTATTTATTTATTTATTTATTTATTTATTAACTAGCTGTGTCCCGCGTAATTCCCGCTCCCGGGGCAATACCGGGATGTAAGCTATCCTATCTTTTAAGTTGGATCAAACTGCACATGGTGTGCAAATTTTATTATAATCGGTTAAGTTGCTTAGGAGTTCATTGAGGACAGACATTGTGACACGAGATTTATATATATTAAGTTTTACATTAGATACAATTCTATAATGCGTCCGCGTTTGTGAATGATCTTAATATTAGAACAAAAAAAAATTATAAGCTAATTTATCATTATTTTTATAGTACCGTTAATTTTATTGAAATCACTGCCTATGAACACTCGTAAAGTCAAGACACACACTTGCTCATGGGGGCCTTTGTCAGAACTGAACTATATTGAAATGGAAATACAAAAAAGGCTGCCGAACCTGCTTACATATACAAAAAGAATCAACAAATTTTACTAGTCATCATCAATGAAAAAAATTCCATTTTTATAAGTCGGTTTGAAAAAGCAAATAAAGCTTTTTCCATTAATTATTATATTCAACATTTGAAAAAGGGATATCAAAACTTTGGATAAAATGATAACGAACTAAATAATAACAACTTTAAAGTATTACATTTCAATGGATTTAATTATTTTCACAGTACGAGTATACACTCGTATCACACTTTCAGTGTAATTAGTGCGGGTAAAATCCATTTCAAAGGCAGCCGTGCTTACCGATTGGCCCACCGTTGTATTCGACTAATTAACGAATTTGCGTTTACTTATCTGTTTTGGATTTGTCTGTACGATAGAAAACGTGAGGTGAAGTGCATGCTGCACGCTTTTTAACGAATCATTATAAATCTTAATTTGACTTTTCTTAGCAATAACTTATTCTTTGTATTTTTAATTCTTAATTAATGTTTAAGAAACAAAACATTTCTTGGTCCAAGATTTACTATTCTTAATGATTATTCATATATTTGTTCTAAATTTAATTAACTATCGAACCAGTGAAGTGTTTTCTTTCTTAAATATAAACTGATAGAACTGCCATCAAAAAATAGTTTCATTTCATTATTATAAAAAGAAATCATATAGAGAGAATAAGAATACAAGACGCATTTAAAACTTATAATAAAGTTCTTAACAGTCTATATAAACAGACCTTATAATAACGAAACTCCGAATAATTCCATAAATGTTAAACAGCAAGCAGAAATGTGTAAAACTTTTCCATCTTGCAGAATGCGCCATTAAAATCTTCCCGAACTACACTCGAAACATCAAACTTTTGACAACCGCTACGTAAATCAATTACGATACAGTTTAAATAGTTGGCAACATCGGTGGGAACTATGTGAGGAAATTATAACATTCAATAACTGTATAACTGAAAATAGCGCGGATAGCTGACGTCGTGAAATTTGAAATTACATACTTTCCCGCCAAAGCGCTCAGTTCGCGTAATATTTTGTCTAACGTCAATTTAGCGGTACAGACTATACCAACGTTGACTGTACCTTTTGGAATATTTTAGCTGTGAATTTTATCTAACATTGTAGAAATATATGTATCGATTTTTACATACTTTTTGGCATCGATTTCAGAAATTATAAAATTCATATTTCAGACCAAGATAATTTCTAGCTTTATTTTAGTATTCCTTATAGCCCTATGGATCTTGGAGATATGTACTTATTATTTTTTTATAACTAACAGCGTTATTTAAATTTCTTTAGATACACATGACTATAAATAATTAACATATTTTATAGACTACACATTTTTAAATTTCAATTTACAAATAATCCACGTTACAATAACACACGTCACAAAACATAGTGAAAACTATATAAAAGAAGGCGACATTTCGTATGAGATGAGCGAATATATTCAAGGGGCCCATTCGGGTGCCGTCCCACGCATGTGTCATACACAGTGGGCCCTGGGGACAAGGTAGACGGGCAAAAACTGAACATTGCAGATATGTTCACATTATTGGCGCGCGGGCCCATTCTCCGCACTTTATTCTATTTATTTATACTAGTTTTTTTTTTAGTATGTAGTATATTATATTAGGTCTACGTTTCAAATTGACTTCATATTCTTATAAAAATATAACTTTTGCATGCTGCATAACATCCTGCTGAACATGCTTCAAATTTAAAGAACACCAATTTGTGGTATATGAGTTATTATTTATTCCAAAAAAACGGAGTCCTGCCGTCGTGTTAACTATATAGAAGGTACGCATGATGGTATCCAACCACCATCGTCCATGAATAAAAGGGTAAATTCACCAGATGTATAGATTGATTTTAAGTCATTTACGAATTTATTTATCAGATGAAAAGAAGGATAATTACTAGTTTTCTTATAAGTTTTTAACTGCATTTTATGATTCAGCTCTCTTAAAATACTCAACCGATTTAAAAATCTTTTATGCTTAAAACCTTATTACTATTAGACAAAGGCTTAAATTATGTCATTATTCTCGTTGCCTGGTTTGTTCTTTAGTTATTTATCCATTTTTACCTTTACTTATATAACGAAAATACATCTTGTATTGAAGCACAAATAAAAAACGGTACTATACGAATATGTAACGTAAGGAGATAAAAAAGCCGTGAGAGATTGGAAACGCACCTCGAGTGCCTAATACATAATGGATAACAACCTAGCTAGTTTCAATAAAAGGATTTTTTGCATACTTCTAACATTTTGTGATATTGTTACGTCTCCGCCTTACAATTTATTTTGCTTTTATGCGACTCATATTTTAAATGGTTTACTCTAACGTATGTGAATGTACTAAGGGGCGGTATTTCAGTGTGTTTGTTCAAAGGGACGCTAATGTAATTGAATTATTTTTGTTTACCAATTATACGACTTGTAGTATTTGTATGTATATCTAGTGTATTTACTCGAAAAATATTGTACGTAACACAATATTATTATTAGGTTAATACTTGATTTAATTGAACACAGAGTTAGTAATCTGTATTCCTATTGTACTCCCGCCATATTTCTTTTCAAAAATTTGACTGTATAGATAAGTATTAATGATTCTTTTTTTTGTACCAGAAGAGCAGAATATTCGCATTTCAACAGCGAAATAATGTCACTTGTAAATCACACAATTGAATCAAATGTATACGCTCATTATTGTTTTAATTACAACAAACTTCATCTGTAACCTCTATACGAGAAATATCCCTCTCAATCCTAATCCCCGTTCGTGATAAACGAATTATTTTCAAATTGGTAAACTAAGCAAATCTCATTACTCGAGCTCACCGGCGCAGCGAGTCTGATCTCGAATGCAAACCGCGCCCCAAAGAATGTCATTAGCGAGACGCTGCCGCCTTGACGCGTTATTCTGACACCCCGCTATATTAAATAACTATAATAATAACATGTTATATTGTTATATATAATTATAGTTGTACTACTATTCTGACACTGCGCTATATATTAAACAGTAAAAACTTATAACAACTATAGTTATATTGTTATAATTCTGTAGGTACTAAATTTATTAATCGACGCCGGTTCTTAGTATTAATCTTTTAATACATATTTCTGAACGCTATTGAGGCACACGTTTAAAGGGGAACTTTGAGGCTTCTACTATATCACTACATAGTACAGGTCACCTTCTCCGTTCCTATATTCCTATGCTTGCTTAAGTCTTTAAAACTACGCAACCAATTCTCATGGGTTTTTCTTTAATGCGGTAGGTTTATATCTATATATCTATATCTTCTATATCTATACTAATATATAAAGCTGAAGAGTTTGTTTGTTTGTTTGAACGCGCTAATCTCAGGAACTACTGGTTCGAATTGAAAAATTCTTTTTTTATTGAATAGACAATTTATCGAGGAAGGCTTTAGACTACATAACATTACGCTGCGACTAATAGGAGCGAAGAAATAATGAAAAAAGAAATCGACGGGAACGAAGTCGCGAGCAACAGCTAGTGTGAAAATGAAATCATTCACTGTTCTGGTTAGCTATTGGCACCGTGCACGATCACAGCGCCAACTAGCGTTCACAACTTTATCGGTTCTGTCACATTGACATTATAGTCGTATATTTTTGAAAAAATATCGAAATGAAAATATAACAAATATTTTCGACTAATAAATTGTTGTGATACTACTATTTGGGTGGAAAAAAGGTTTTGAAATCATATTGGTCATTCAAATCAAATGAGGTAAGTCCAAAAAGTGTGTGTTATTTCGATTGTGTCAGGGTTTGTTTATTTCATTTATATTTGTAGTTTTACAGTTAGACAAAAAGAAAAAGCTACTTCAATGGTTTTTATTATATAACAGGTAATGTATTTAAATATTCCTGTATTACTAATAATAAATTAAATATCGTTTTCAGATCGAAATGAGTATTGTTTTGAAAACCGGATTTGTGAGTGTTTCTCGCAATATCAAATCTATTTCTGCCAGTTACAACACAACTACTGTGACTCATTTTTGTTGGCAAACTAATGCAATTAATTCATCATATTAAAATGTATTATGTAGGAACGCTTAACCATTGACAGATACATCTGATGACAGAGCGCACATTATTTCTACTTTTGACCACCATGAGCGCTGCGATACATTATGTTGCTCCCACCTAGTACTTTGTACCCAGCGAATGCAGCCTCACCTTAAACTGAATATTTAAATCATACTGAATGTCCTTTATTACACAGGTTTGAAAAATTTAACAAGAATTTATCGGAAAATACTAATTAAAAATTATACAATAGAACAGTTAGAGACGCGTATGCAAGGGCAAATATTCAGGTTTTCCGCCAATACCTTATTAATTATGACACGATTTTTACTGCAGACAATACTTATTAAAAATTACATTATACTATGGAATAGAAACTTCCAGTATAATAGACAGAAGACAGTATTCCCGCCAATACCTTATTAATTATGACACGAATTTTACTGCAGGCAATACTTATTAAAAATTACATAATACTATGGAATAGAAACTTCCAGAATAACAGGCAGAAGACATCGCGTTAGTATGCACAGGTTCGCGCTCATTGGCAAATCACCGGCCGCTGAATACTCAAGCATTCCCGCTGAAAATCTTTTACATAGATCTCAATTATTCATCACATCACGCAATGATTCGTATGATGAGATAAAAAGTTTTAAAGGAGGAGAAATATTTTGTTTTAGTACATCGTAGTTGTACTGTAAAGAAAGAAGATTTTATTACGCATCGTCTATATGGGGATCTCGAAAACTGTAATAGATGATGAAGCTAAATTATGTATAATATTTAAAAAATAAGACAATACAAATTAATAAAAATCAATAAACTTGCATATCTGATACAATCTGTGCCTACTTATTGTATTAAGTTCTACACTACAAATTTATAGAAAAACTATTTGTCGGTAATACTGAAACCCTATTACCCTAAAAAAAAAAGCTTTATGTGTTTCGCTAAATAGATATCTTATTGACGGAAGCATATCATTTCTTGATATCTTATTCAACCAAAAATTGCCTCTATTGATTTAACTACCAAAGACTAGCAACAGACAAAGGAAAAACTGTAAAAAAATGATAACACAAAACTGATAACAAACACAATTGTATAAAAAAGCGTAACAATAAACGCTCGTCCCTCGTTATCCACGTCACAGTCGCAAAAATGTTTGAAAAGCGCCCATCAAAATGATTTCTTAACAACGGCAATCGCCATTCAAAAAACTTGTACAACGGACCCCTCCGTAGACCCACATCATGTGCACAATGTACGCCATTTTGGAAAAAATCACGTTACCTCGTGACAAATGAAATCAAATCGTCTGCTATTTAATCATATTTCCCAGTCACATATATATTTAAAGCGACGCGAGATTTTTAGTTTTCCCAACGGACTTGGCGGAACTGTCTGAAATCCTTATCTCAGTGTGTCAGTTTGAGTGACTAGCTAACTTTTTGTCTTTTTCTGTATGCTCAAATCATTTCTATCAGATGCTTTGCTTTAACGTCAAGGAAAACCATGTAAAAATAATAAAAGTATGTTTGTAAATAAGTCATCAAAGCACTAGAAACTATCTTAATATGAAAGAAAAATTAACATTCTAAGGTCCAACTACAAATTTAAACAACCTATTTATACTTTTTAGTCTTCTTCGTGTCAACGACACGTGAAGATACAGCCGATCCAACAGTATTATTGTGAAACCTACAATATCAACCGATATTCTTAGAACTATTTCTTAACTTACCTTCTATGAACACTAACGTCAAAATTCACGTGAAGTTACTAAGCTATTGCTTTTGACGTCAGTAGAAAGTTTTGTTTACATCATAATCTATACATCTCGACATAACATCGAAATGTTTGTCAATACTCAATACTAAGACATCTCGGCCATCATCTTTTTAAATTTTCCATTGTACGTACATGAAGCGCAGCCTCTCCAAAGATCAACGCTAAACATAATTCGCTATTGATATATTAAACATTAAACAATTAGATCATATTAAACTTCAACATAACTATTTAAACAAACGAAAATGAAAGCGCGCTATTCAAAGTATTACAAAATAATTTTACACGTTATTCTGTTCGCAACTTTCGCATATTTGGTTATCCAACAAACACCACAAAGGATTAGAACCATTAAGGAAGTTATACGTTTCGTGCCTGATATAAAACACATACTACTATGGACGGATATTCACGGATTCAATTCGGAAGGACAATCTCATTTTATAAATAAGAAATGTGCTTATATCAACTGCTATTTCACGAAAAACAGAAGCCTTTTAGGAGATATTAGACACTTCGATTTGGTGCTTTTTAATTTGCAAGATGTGAGTTCTGATACCACTTTATTACCAGCAGTAAGAAGTCATAATCAAAAGTATGTATTTGTGGCTAATGATTCGTCGCACAATTATCCAGTCTGTGAAGAGATTTATGAAAATTTTTTTAACTGGACATGGACTTACAGGTAAGTTCTAGTATATTTACATTTTTAACGCAAATTTAGATTCTAGTTCTTTATCTTTCATTAGTTTTGTTTTTTAATACCAGACCCAATAATTACAGTACACGCGTAAAATTCTATTTCCATATTTTCTGATTTAAGCCTTAATCACGCAAACGTATAACATCTATAATCGATTCTTTATACAACTTTCTTATCTATTTTCATAAAGATGCAAATTGTACAATTTTCAGACACGACTCAACAATCCCATACAAATTCATCACAATTCACAATCTACAATTCCAAGAATTAGGCACACACTTCACATGGAACCCAAACATGAAACCCATTAATCAGAGACTGAAATCACAATTCACGACCAAATCGAAAGCAGCTGTGATCTTCCTTGACAAATGCAAGTCTAAAAGCAAGAGGGAAATACTAGTGAAAAATCTTCAAACAGAACTAGAGAAGTATAACATGACAGTGGATGTTTTTGGAGCTTGTGGTTCGAAGGAATGTAAAAGAAGGACCATGCAAGCTTGTTTCTGGAGAGTCAGGACGTCGTACTATTTTTACCTGGCGTTTGAAGATTCCCTGTCATTTGATTATGTAACCGACGTTGTTTTGAATGCTTATAGAAATAAAGCTGTACCAGTCGTCTATGGTGGAGCTGATTATGACAGGTATGCTACCAAACGTTTTTGTATTATAATTATAATAATAGCGCTTCTAACTCTGCGCCATTTAGTCCCATGCTATGCAAAGCTTGTGTATTATATATTTCTAATATTTATAATTGCAACCCCTACACCCCAGAAAGATACAAATTTATGACATCTTTAATTAAGGGCTTATATACTACTTAAAGCTTATATACAAACTGTTCCAACGCATTAAGCCGTACGTCAATTATCTTTTCTCTTCTTTTTAAGGTTTCTTCCACCCGGTTCTTACATAAACACGTACAGAAAGACTTCCCCACAAATCGCCCAAATAATGCACAGAACTATAAATGACATGAAAAGCTACTATGACTTCTTCCGCTGGCGGAACCACTACATCATCACGAAGGCTACGCCTCTAGATGCCTGTCTCCTATGCGAGATGTTGAACAACCCAGCAAGACTCATTCAGAGAACTACGTACACTGACTTCAGGAAGTGGTGGACTCCCAATTATCAGAAACAGTGTGAAGTATCCAATACATATGTTTTGTAAAAGAAAAAACAATTAATAGTTATGTTGCTACTACTAAGTTTTAAATAAACATGATACGAAATTTGAAATTTTGTAGCATGTGCAGATTACCTTTAAAATTGGACTATTAACAGATTTCAGAATCTTATATCTTCAGTTACGGAGAACAAATATTGATTACAAATTACCATCTTTTTGACCCATAATAGTGTAAACATTTTTGACTTCTACGCATTTTTATTGCGGTCGACATTTGGACGGCTTTTAGATAAAGCTCCAATGTAATACTCTTTTTACACAATATCAGGTAAGTCCTACCAATCTGGTCCTTTGTAGGCACATAAATTCATGGTTCAATGTACTAAAAACTCAAACTATATTTAAAAATCATCCACCAAACCCATAAAATAATTACCCATCATACAAAATGGATAAACTACACTTTATCACACACGTTTAAAAACCAAAACAAAAAGTGTAATTAAAAGGCGAAATTTCGAACGGAATCGCATCCATTCCGCAAACATGGATTAAAACTTTAAATTATTTTAACAGATTAAAATGTATGATAAAACATCGCATCCATTGGATATTGTCGACACTCCCGGTCCCTTGTTAATTTAACTTTAAATCCTGTATCCTCACATCGGTTATTTAAAGTAATTATCGCGGATACAATATTATGAAACTTGTCGTTTTTTAAACGAAATATAACGGTTTCTACGTGCACTATGCATGTTTCTGTTTTACTTTTATAGATAAAATTGGCTAATTTTGAATCTCTTGATGTGTGTTTGCGGTATTAGTATGTAGTTGTAAATCTTTCTCACGTTTACTTTAAATTATCAGTTGGTTACAGCTAATCATAGACCTCAGATATATTTTGTTATTTTTAACTCTTTTCGTATCAAATGTTCCTGATATAAACGGTTTTAATATCAATCGAACAAAAAATGTTATGAAAAATGCGTCGTTCCTTTCAAAGTATGGCTCCTGAAAAAAACAGGTACCAGGGAATAATAAAGATTAAGTAGTTTATAATATAGACTTATTATATACTGAAACTCCTTTTAACTTCAGTTTTATATGTACGTAAACTAACCCGCCCTGATTTTGCTTGCATATATCAGGCATATTATACATATCATTTAAAGAGGTATTATTCTTTCATACATATTTTTTTGGTATCTTGAACCGTTATCGCAGCGCACGCAAAGGAAGCCCTCAAAGATGAATTTTCCCCGTTTTTTCCACATTTTCCACTATATCTTCGCTCCTTTTAGTCGCAGCGTCATGTTATGTAGCCTAAAGCCTTCCTCGATAAATTGTCTATTCAATAAAAAAAATATTTTTCAATTCGAACCAGTAGTTCCTGAGATTAGCGCGTTCAAACAAACAAACAAACTTTTCAGCTTTACTTATTAGTATAGATATAGAAGATATAGATATATAGATATAAACCTTCCTCATTAAAGAAAAACACATGAGAATTGGTTGCGTAGTTTTAAAGATATAAGCAAGCATAGGAATATAGGAACGGAGATGGTGACCTGTACTATGTAGTGATATAGTAGAAGCCTCAAAGGTTCCCTTTAAACGTGTGCCTCAATAGCGTTCAGAAATATGTATTAAAAGATTAATACTAAGAACCGGCGTCGATACACTTAACTATTTAGCGGTAAGACGTTAAGTCAGTAAGTCGGAGTTCAACTATCGGAAAGCCGTTGAAACTGTTGAAGCTATTCGCAATCGTAATCCCACTCCATTTTTAATAAGCCC
>JADANM010005043.1:6036351-6046533 GCA_026213755.1 Eurema hecabe | reverse complement strand
AAAAATACTGGCAATAGGAGCCGTGGTTTATGAAACATAATGTTTAAGTCATTATTTTTCTGTGAAATGTCTGTATTCTAAATATTTAGTATATGAACATATGGGTGTTGATTTTACTTCAACATGATTGCTTCTAAGAACTATTAATACACTACTAGTAGCTACTTTTTCATGAGATTCCTTTGATTGGAGTTCATTGAACTAATGACTCATTTCATGCTCCATTTACCATGCTACCGATATAAAAGTTTTTATTGCTTCATACTAGGTTTAATGTGATTTTTTAAGACCTTGAGTAAGTCATGTTTCCTTTGAAATTTTTGTTTAATTTTTTGCAAATTGATTTTTATGGGACATTAGATACAAGTATGATTCATATCTATTTTTTCTTCTAATTCTCTGTTAATAGATCAGTTGGTATTTTGTTAGATATTAATATTGTTAAGTTGAACATTAGCACTATTCTTTCTTATCTGCCTTTCTTACCAAGATGTGTTGCTTAACTCATCTGATCTAATTGTTAATTAAACATTATAGATGTATATTTTATCCATTCATTACACATTTAAATTTCTTAGTGGTCGCAGGTGCCTCAAGAACATTTATGCAAATATTAATTTCTATTGTTTGTACTTTAGCATGCATACGGAAAATTTAGCGGCACTGCCCCCCAATGTGCGCCGGCGCGTGAAGGCGTTGCGAGCTCTTCAAAAGGAATTCATTGATATTGAGGCCAAATTCTACTCTGAAGTCCATGAGCTGGAGTGTAAATATGCTAAACTGTACAAGCCTATTTTTGAAAAGGTATTATTTATTAATATCCATTTAACAAATAAATACATAAAATAATAATAAATGCTTGTATAGGAATCGTAAATATGAATATCTGAAATTGTTTTAGTTTCGTAAAAACCTAAGCTAAGCAGTATTTTATAGCAGATATGCTTTAAATATGACTGACATGATGACTTATACACACCAAGATCTGAATGCCATGATAGATCACTAACATGCATCACCAACTGAGGCTTAATAAAAAATTTTATTTTTGTAACTTTATTTATAACATGGACTAAAATCAGATTAAATGCTTATAGCGTGCCCAAGTAGTAACCGGAGCACATGAGCCAACAGACGAAGAATGTCACACACCCTGGCATGATGACACTGAGGAAGAGGAATTAGCTAAAGCTGTTCAAAACGCTGCCCTCGCTGATAAGGAAAAGAGTGAAGAAAACAAAACTGATGAGTTAGTATACAAATATGTCCTTAACGTCAAATCTTAAATTATATTTTGCAACTCAATAATTTGAGTATTTTTTAACATGATGACTTATACACACCAAGATCTGAATGCCATGATAGATCACTAACATGCATCACCAACTGAGGCTTAATGGAACTGCATTAGCTCCAATTAAATATTATTTCAGTTATAAAATGGAAATGTGTCATTTCAGGCCTCCCATGGATCCTAATGTTAAGGGCATTCCAGACTTTTGGTTAACAATATTCAAGAATGTCTCGAAGTTGTGTGAAATGGTGCAAGAACATGATGAACCTATTTTGAAATCATTGCAAGATATCAAAGGTATGTTGAAATATAAAAAAAAAATAATGACTATATAAATTCAAAAAAATAACAATTTGTAAACTGTCTTTTACATGAATTCGAAAATTTTGTTGTTATATAAAATATTTAAAAATGTGTTCTTACAGTGCAAATGCATGATGACCCCCTCGGCTTCACATTAGAGTTCCACTTTGCCTCTAATGAATATTTCACAAACAGTATCCTCACCAAGCAATATTCTTTGAAGTTTAAGCCTGATGAGGAGAATCCATTAGACTTTGAAGGACCCGAAATTTATGCCTGCAAGGTTTGTATAACAGCTATTAAGTTCTAAAAATTGTATCAAGCATTTGTATGTGATATGACTCATTAATTTGTGAATTGTGAGGCCTGCATTCCAAGGGCCTATAATTGTAAACCAGCATGTTGAGTCAACTAATTGTAATAAATCCATTTATACTAATATGAATACTACTATGTAACATTTGTGTAGGGTGTAAATTTCAATCCAGCAGACTAAATTAACAATTTTCTTAATATGGTTGAACTCAACAGTAAAAACACTGACGGAAATTTCGTTGTACACGCTTAAGAAAAATGTATTAAAGTAATTTTGTAATTTTTAGGGATGTGAAATAGACTGGAAAAAGGGCAAGAATGTGACGGTGAAGACAATAAAGAAGAAACAGAAGCACAAGTCGCGCGGCTCGGTGCGCACCGTCACCAAAACGGTGCAGGCTGACTCCTTCTTCAACTTCTTCACGCCCCCGGCCATGCCTGATGACCCTAACTCCACTCTAGCTTCAGATACACAGGTTTGATATATCAATTATATCAATAATTAAAGCACACTTTTAAGGCTAGTTTAATAGATAACATAAATTTTTAATGGCTTACAATTCAAGTATAATTAATTCAATCAGTCTAGGACTTAAAAAGCTCAGTGTAAATGAAGAGGTCACTTTGAATGCCTAAACTAAATTTTAGACTCAAGTACTGGAATATCAATTACTTATGAATTAAAAGGTAACCTTCCTCTGAACTAAACCTCTTTAAGCTGTTAAGCTTCAAAGTAAGAAGTAGTATATTATTTGCTAAGTCTTGAACAAGTATAAGCGCGAATCAAAACTCGGCGCACCAGGAGCGGTCGCGACATTATAAAATTCCTATAATAATGAAATCGTCATATTGTGTGGTAGGTGCTGCTCGCGCTGGACTTCGAGGTGGGGCACTACATCCGCGAGCGCGTGGTGTCGCGCGCCGTGCTGCTCTACACCGGCGAGGGGCTCGACGACGACGACGACTACGAGGAGGAGGTACGCGCACGCACACACGCACGCGCGCACCTACACGCTCACACACGCGCATACACACACATACACATGCGCACTCACACATCTAAAGGGCCATTTGTCTATCTAAAGATAAATACAACCTTATAGTTAGTAGTAACTAACAAACTGTTTATTATTTATTATAAATGAATATTATAACTTATATTGTAATGGCAAATATGGTAGATACCAAGTGTAAATTTTGGGTGGCAAAAAATATACACCACAGACTTACTTGCAACTTATTAAAGAACAATATGATGTAATATAAAGAAATGATGTGTGATAGTAAATACTAGTGCAGCATTTGTGTGCCCTTTTACATTTTAATACCAAATACATATATATACAAAGATACAGTAGAAACATTTGACATGCTTACATGCACGCATCCACTCTTATATGCTGCTGGAAAAATCATCTAATTAACATTTTAAGTAAATACCTATATCAACTTTTTACACACAATATATTATATACATTCTATATTGCTGCTTTTAATTTTTTATATTATAATATAAAATATAAAACGACACTTCTACAGCCATCTGTTTGCTTGGAACTTAGCTTGCATGGTAGTTTTTATTTCAGTTGTAGCCAGGCTTCTCCACCAGATGGAGGCACCGTGCGTTTTAGGCCTCTTCGTTTATGCTATGTGTATGATGCTTTTTTCATTTATTTATATACTGTCATAAATGTTATGACATTTGAATTTTTTTTAAAGCTAATTTAATTAGTATGTAAACATGGCATAATCGAACTGTGAGCGGAGTCGCCGTCTGCATCTGGTGGCCGGCCAATAGCGGTGTATTTGCTTTCAGGAGGATTCGTACTCCGACGAGGACTCCGGAACGGAGGAGGTCTCCGACGCGGAAGACTGACCCACTCGCCTCCTGAATCCTCCCGGAATGCACTGAGCGACCTCTGTATGCCCAGTCGATAAGAGATTTATACGTCCTTTATAATAAAATTGTAAAGGGAGGAGCGCACTGGTCATACGCTCGCTATAAAGTTATAAATAAATCGTAACGCCCGCTCAGTCCATTCTTCGGCCGCTCGCCGCCGGCCTAGCCTTCCCCGAAGCTCTATCGAAACTAAATTGTACCAAAAAGTTATCGGAGCCAAGATCGAGAGTCCCTTCCCGCGCGTTTGGAAGTTTTTGTACTCGGTTTTTATACTAAAGCGCAGTCGGTCAGCGCCGGCCTGCGCACGCGCACCGGTGCCTTGTGTAATGCATGTTACTTGTAGTCCTACGATACCTATATTGCATTTCTAGTTAGTTATACAATTCGTTTTTATTTATTATTATTATTATACATAATTATTATTGTAATAGAGTGTATTTTGTTTACGGATTTTACGTCTCGCTTGTGTACTTTGAAATTTCTTGTGATATTATTATTCTCTAAGGATATTTATGTTTCTATGAAATTCTTACGTTTCCGCCATTCCAGCTTCGAGCTCGCGAATACGTTCGATTGAATCTCTCGTGCCAAATGCATTTCGATACTGTATCGTGCGTCTGTGATCTGTCTCTTGGAGATGTATTGACAATAGTTATGTTTTATTTATGTAACAAACTTAGCATAATATTCGAGCAGCTAGTTGTGTCGGTCGTGGCTTTTATGTTCTAGCATGATGTCGTACTGATGACATTAAAATTTTAAGCTTTTTAAGGTGTGTTTTATTTATGTTTTTCCTTATTTGCATGCATTAGTGAGAGGCAAACAGATGGCTTTAGAAGTTTTTGAGAGTTAAGAGCAGCAATATTTTTATACAATATTATCTATTTTTTTATTATATAATTTTTGCACTTTTATTTTTTTGTTCTATGCTCCATTTATTACTGGTTAACATATGTCTAGTATATAGGTTTTCAATGCTACAAATTCTAAGATAAATTTTTATCTAGTCTACTATCGATAAAAATAGTATTTTTCCCATCAATGTAATCACTAAGCAAAGTGTATAACTAACTAAAGATAAGAAGCTAAGAAGTAATAATTACCCTTAAAGGAGGAAGAAGAAGACGAAGAGGAGAGTTCTTCGGAGGAGAGCGAGGGCGGAGGCCCCGAGGCGGGGCCCCGCGCGCGCGCCAAGCGCAACAAGGCTGCTGACAACCCTGCGGAGTGCAAGCAGCAGTAACCACCCACCATCAACCATCACTGGTCTCAACCAACTCCGGACATGTCCCTACTGCTTAGTAGACATAACCGGAATCCATACCATTCTTCAAAAATACATTCAGATTATCGTTTACTGTATTCAAGTACAGCTGTAGTATTTGATGATTTTTACTCTAAAAATCTGGCATGTTTGAATGTAGGTTCCATTGAGTTTTGTATGTCATAAAAATTTAAATTGTGTGTTTGATTTTATAAAACTACACTGGACAATGATACATCTCAGTATCTTTGTTTTATTCAATTTTAGTTCTATTTTATTTAATCGTGCTGCTAAACCTTGTAAACCAGGATATATCATATCTGGATATGATAAGTGTTTCATCCGATCCATTAACATTTGACATTTATCCTTATACATACAATGATAAATCATTATTGCCACTTTCTGAGGCCTTAACATCCAAAGATAATTGAACAGTATTTAGATAGTATCATCAGATTGGCAATACTAATCAAAATTATGTAAATATTGTCATTGACTAGATCTGCAGTTTTCGCTTAGGTTTTGTATCATTCATTAACTTTGTATTTCTTGCGTGTGTGAGAGTAGGCGCACGGCTTGCATTCGAGTTGCCATGTCACATGTATGTAATTACTTAAGGCGAGTTAGGTAAATAAATTTGTATGTATAATAAATTTCAGTTGGTCGTTAATTCGTTCGTACCACTGCCTGATGTTGTGTAGTCCCGAAATTAGCCATAGTTTTATATAAATTAGTCTTTATAGACATTCCTCCCACACTGTATATACTAGTCTAGAATCGTCCGCCTTACGTCTGTTTTGTTGAATCGAGGTGCTGATACAGACCAGCCTCAGAGCTGCGCCAGACTAGACTGGGTTGTTGAAATATTTTTATATAATATTGGAAAGTATTAACACAGCGAGAGCTTGTATCGGTTTAAATAAAGGCTTTACCTGCCCTCTAGTAATTATTTAAATATGCTCTTAATGACACAAGTGCGACCATTATATATTATGTGATATCGTTAAAAGTGGCTGTATTTTGTTGGAACGGCTGTTTGATACATTTAACTGTCTCTAAGACTGTACTAGTTGTAAATGCGATCAGTTGTATGCCGCTAAGTGAAGCCGAGGCCTATGGCGCGACTGCGAGTGCATAGGTTTGCGTACATCGGTCAGTTATTAGGGTATTTGTACACAACATTTTTAAATAAATTTAATTTTAACAATTACTGATTTTTATTTTTACCTACCTGAATTATGCCTGTCTAGCTTTCACACTATAAATCGTTAAATCGATTTATAGTCGGAAAAGCAACTTGTTAGATCTTTTTCCCAAATCCTAACCTATTAACATTAAGAAACGATGTTTTGTTTTAAATATAAAACAATTGTGTGTGTAGACAAAAAATCAATATTTAATACAGACTTGACTGGCTGAAAAAACTGCATTTTAATGACCAAAGCCCCTAAAAGACACTGCCAATTTGGTTAAAAAATAAAGTCTGTATAAAGTTTTATACACAACACAGTTCAGAACCAAATCCATTTAACAAAAAGAGCCATATTAATAATTATCCCACGAAAAACATTAAATATTAAAAAAATGCCAAGTCTCTCGATGCAGTCTTTCCATCGTACCTATAAAGTTTTGAGATCTCATAGAAGCAAAGTCCTATTCAAATTATTTTGTTGTTATAAATCAACATTTAGTTATTGTACCAATAGTTTTCTTTATAATATAATTATAGTGACTTGGCAATGTTGATTTATAACTACAAAATAATTTGAATAGGACTTGGCTTCTATGATATCTCAATACTTTTTATGATGGAAAGACTATTCTATGTATGTATTCATACAATTGAGTACTTAAACAACGAACAAAGTTAACAATGCAGGGATTTTGCGAAATTTGCGAATCTCATCTCAATTGTCATTGAGCCTCAGAGCCTTTGATTTTGACAGCTCTGCTCTATGGCCTAGTATAATAAAATATCTTATAAAGGCACAGACTCTATGCCTTTATAAGATATTTTTTTGATAGAATTAATAATTGTAGGTATAAAAAAAACAACATACACATTTTAGTACCAATTTATTAACTCTTTAAAAGAAGTAACAACTTATCACGATTTGTCTTTTCATCATCAGATCTGAGTGTATACAATAAATTTTATTAATAACATAATTTCATTGCGTTATTCTCTGCATTATTTGTGACACTTCGGCAAGGCAGAGAGTATATTATTATTTAATATACCAATAAAGATTCTGAAAACAATGGCTTTGAAAATTTTAATTGTACTTTTTTATGTTTCTTTATAAAATTAAGACCTATGGCCAATAAAAATTAAGTCACAATGTAATAATTAAATCGAATTATTCGATGGATATAATTTTAGTGTTTTTAAATTACAAATTTCAGCGTACTATATTGCAAAAAATGACTGCATCTGAGGGACACTTGTAGATAATATATTCTTATGTACCTATTTCACATAGTCATTTATATGATTTTCAAAATGTAAATTGTAAGATATTTTTTTAAAGGTGAAAACAAAAAAAGTGCTGTGACAATATAAAACACTGTAAAACCAACAATACTGCTTAAGATGGCGAAATGGCGAGCCAGGAACATGTCAAAATGTAACATTTAAAATTACTTGAGCCGTTCGCTGTTTTCAGTCTACCAATGTTGATTTAGCACCAAATTTCTTAAAATTAATCTACTCAGCTACGCTATGGGCACATCTCTACCATACAACACCAAGGGAATGATGCCACACAACTATGTAAAGACATTGAACAGTATTCAAAACAGCCTGATTTTCACATGTTTACATAAATGTTGCTTAATTTATATAATTATTTAAATAGGATTCGATTAAAAATACTAATTGATTGACATTTTAATGTTTTAATGAATTTGCCTATTAAGCCAGGGTTGCCATTAATATCAAAATTATACGAAGTATTATGTCATTAAACCTAATGCACGCATCAGACCACAAAAGAAGGTATTTCTAAAAAAATAGGGTAAAACCACATGGCAACCCTGTAAACAACCATGTTATACATCTCACTTTTTATACTTTCACTTTAAGGACCTTTTCAGAATTTTTAGTAAAATAAATATTACATTAATACATTTAAAGTTTAAAAATTATTTTTATTAGACTACACATCCTCATTATCATATTATGGAGAGGTCCTTGGGAGAAAATATTTGAATTTAGTTGTAAAAATTATTTACATTGATTTATATAAAGCACTTAAAGTATTGCCATATTAATATGTTATAAATACATGACATATTTATTAAAACTTAATTTTTAGTGCATAGTTCAAGCCAATATAATACAATTTTCACCATTATGAAATTTTGAACCAGTAATTTACATATCCAATTATATATAATTGAAAAACATCTCTTGGTAACGTAATTTCATAACTTTAAGTAAAAATTACATTTAGAACATAATATTTATCCGTTACACAGTTGTTGGACAATAGTCACTATTTCTATGATACCTTAAACATTTCTGCTATAAATAAATAAATAAATATTAAAGTCGAGACAAACATTCCAACTAATAAAACACGATAGGAAAAAAAGGACTCAAAAGTGTACAAGACAGAGTTTATTGCGTTATTATAAACTAGTAAAAGACAAAATAACTACAAAATCTTTAATTTAACAAAAAATCGTTTTAAGATCAGGCAAGGATCGTGCCTTCTTGCTTGCTTAACATTTAAAGGGCGAAAACATTTCACATCACTAAGTACTCGAAATAATATCAATAAAATAAATCGCGCTATACCTGTCAATACTTGTAAGATGACTCGATTCTGACAAACATTGATTTAATTTCTGTTCAACTGTAAAAAATGTATTTTTATTTAATGTGTAACATTTTTTTAAAATTTAAGTTTAAATTAAATTGTTTTGTTTTTTAAACAATTATGATTATTTATTATTATAGTTTATTTACTATATGGCATTGGCAATGTTCGTTAGAATCGACGCCATTATTAAAAAAATCAGAACCATATAATTTGACAGTCTTAAGGTTAAGCGAATGACTTGCGAACGCAGTCCACGTACAAACAGCCCGTACTCACGTTTAAACTGTAATTTTTCTTTTTTATGAATAATGTACATGCAGCTATAAGTACATTTGAATGTTTGGGATTTGAATTTGTAGGGGTACAAATCCACACCCCAAAACACTTGTTGTAGATACTGAATTTTTCACTTTTATAAAAGTAGAATCTGGTGTTACACGGGTGAAATCTCATTAAAGAATCTGGTTTGACGGGCCTCAATACTCTTAAGGTTTACCAGTACCGGATTAAGCTGTAACATAAAATCCTACGCGACTGCTCAACTGAAAATCCGTTTATCCATCATACGAGTCATGAACTCATCGCTTAACTAATAGCACCTACCTATGCGAGCTTCGCGCGAGCGTCACGCTGGCGTCTTGGCCTTTTTGCCGAACGGAAGATTGATCCTTCGCCTTCTGGGTTTAGGCACGCCTTCCTCCTCCATGAGAGAGGAGTCCGTCGACTCTTCTTCTGGGGGCGTGGCTTCGGGCTTGGTGGGCGTGGCCTCTTGTGTTTCTTGTGGGCGAGGCAAGGGGCGGTGCAGGTCGGTGCTGCGCGAACGCACGATGGCGGCGGGCGGGCGGCGCGGCGGCGGCAGCGGCGCACGCAGCGACGCGCGCAGCTGCGGCTGAGACTGCGAGTGCGACGCACGCGTCAGGTCCTCGCCCGTCCAGTTCACGCTGGAAGAACATTATTTATGGTATGATATAATTGATGGTAGACGATGTAAACGATAAGATAATAAAAGATAATTATATAAAACTCGTTTTTTTTCTCATTTCTCGACTTAAATGATTTGTAATAATTATTGCACTTGACCATTGGAAAGAGATCATCAATATATATCGACATCAAAAAGCGGTCTTTTGCATGATACAATCTTGTTTTTATTAGAAAATGCAGAACACAGCTAGAATTTAAAGCATAGAAAGTTATAATCATTGAGTGTCAATTATTATAACTGGTACTAAAAACGGTACATTATTTTGACACATTTTTTCTGGTTTTCAAAAACCTT
>JADANM010005043.1:6016517-6036251 GCA_026213755.1 Eurema hecabe | reverse complement strand
ATACTAACTTATCTCCCCCCAAAATGAAGTGCACCGGCTCCTTCCTCCTATCCTCCGTGGGACTCTTCCTCACGTCGTTGGTACTCCTGCGACTCTCCTCTGACATCCTCTTGTCATCTCTTATTCTATCTTCTAATCTTCTTTCCCGCGCTTCCTGTGCTAAGCGTTCTTCTAGCTGTAACCTAAAAATAAAAAAAAATCGCAGTAGAGTTACAATCAGATACAAAGTATTGTTTTCTATTCCGTTTTATGTTTTGTGTAGATTAATACAATCTATTATAAAAATAACTGAATAACTGTATGTAGTATGGTAAAAATAAAAAACTTATATAGACTGCCAAAAATTGACTTTGCTTCACCAATATTCAAAATAAGGATTTAATGTAACTTTTGATTTTAAAAGAGCTCCTACCAATTTCTTGTCGTTTCTTCTCTTTACAAAACTGCTTTGCACTTGCATTATTTTTAACCGACTTTAAAAAAGGAGGAGGTTTTCAATTCGTCTTTATGTATAATTTTTTTTGTATATAACCATGACGATTCAATTTTTACTTATATGTAGCCTACTTGAATACCAATATTATAAATGCAAAAATTCGTGAATATGATTGTTTGTAACTTTATCATACAAAAACTACTGAATGGCTGCTTTTTGACATGTAGGCGGATTAGACCTTTAATAAACACATAAGATACTATTGACGCCCGGGATCGGAAATTACGTGAGTTAAACCATGAGGCACGGCTAGTAAAGACATAGTTGTTTTAGAGTTAGAAATTACCTAGCTTCAGCGAGTCTTAGGTCCAGAGGATAATGTGGTGAGTCGGCCTCGCTTCCTGAAGAATCTTCCTTCCATCCGATTGTGTCCGTCACTGGAATATGTAATTACACTTACATTAAATATACACTTATATATCTTAATTCTAACAATTTCACCTTAATGTGTAGTTAGTTTTAAGTAGACCTTACTTTTAAGCGGTCTCTTTGTTATTAAGATATGTTTTGATTAGTATGCAATTTTTATGTTTGTGTGTATATGTATACTATGTAAATATATATAATTGTTTAACGTTTTTTTCATTTTATATAAAATACATACCATTGATTACATATTTAAAATATTAAATAATAAGAATAATTGGTTCTTTTTTATGCTAAAATTATTAATGTTTTTTTTAAGATTTCTACTTTTAAAATTAAACTCTTGAAAACGTATTATTAATGAAATGTAAATCTATATTACTAAAAGCATGTATGAAATATGACAACCCCAGTAAAAAGCGCGAAATTATATACAATGCATAGAATCATCTTACCTTTTTACAGCAGTGTTGCCACAACAAAGCGACTAAAAGGGAGAAAATGTTGCAACACTATGGATAAACTAGGTATTTGCGAAATAAAACAAAAATCACAATCGTCAAAAGCTTTCAAACGTGCAAAGGAAATTTTGGAGAACATTCTTTGGGAGTATTTTACAAAGATTTTTTCTGTGTTATTTTTAGCTGGCAATGTTAATTGTTAGTTGCTTTAATTACTAAGCAATACTATGTAAAACGGGGTATAAATTACAAAAACATTTTAAATGGTTAAAAAAACAATATTTGAGCGTAACATTAACGTCATTAGTTTAAGTATCTTTTTCATTCTTTAGCAAACGCATCTGTTAACAGGTTTCACAAGGTTCTCATTTGAGACCGCTGTTATTCATTTTATACGAAATAGACATTAACAATGTGATTATTTTAACCAATACATATTAGAATAACATAATTTACATATAATCGATTAGTATATTTTAAGAATTTGTACATCATGCAAAATACTTTATAGAAGATGTTCGTTAAATCTTTCATTTAGGCGTTCGTTTAAATTAAGTACGAAAATGTTACTTTCAATACAATATTATGTTAAATATTCTATTGAAAGTAATTCATAAAGTAATTGTATCATAGGATATTTGTTAATATTCCTAAAAATAACTAAAATAAGCTAAAAATTAAACATGCATTATCCAACCACCACACCCAAAGAACCAAAAAACCAAAAAATAATATTTCATACATGCTTATATAATGTAAAAAAAAAAATACCTAAGCCTGAAAGCTTCCTATCGATTGTGAAATATATAATTTGATAAAAAAAACATATTTTATTACAACAAAAAAATTAAAAATACATAATTGCAACTTATTCTAATTAAATAAATAATAATATAAGTTTGTTAAATTATAAATTATTATTAAAATTAAATTTTAATCAAGCTATAAAGATACTATATTCTAATTCGAGCTCTAGTTGGTAACTAAAATTTACTACTTTTTAAAATATATAATTTTTTATAGCAGTAAAAAAAATATTTTTGATGCTGGCAACTCAATTTTCTAAAATTTTTTTTTCATATTATCTGTACATATTTGTGGCGAAGTTGAATTAATTGAGCTATAAGTTAACTGAAGTAATAAGTTAGTTTGTTTTAAAACTATAATAAGTTATACATAAGTTCGAACAGGCAATCTTATGTTTCTTTAAATCAGATCTCAGAGGAACTTATTTCTTGATAAATAATTAATAATTATATTATTATGTTTAAGTTAGTATGAAAATAAGTTTATATTAAGTATTAAAATAAACGTATATATTTTTATTGTCTTTTTTTAACAGTTTTGAGCGTCTCTTAACGTAGAGTCGTTTTTTTAAGAATACAAAAAATATAAAAGCTACCAATTAAAAATAGTGTATACGAAACTTAAGTACAATGAAATAAATATTATAAATTTTAAATTTAACTATCATTGAAATTGTATATAATTTTTGTCTAAAACATTAACAATAATAAGTAAAAAATAGGAATGAATCAGTGATATATGTATGTATATTCTTTAAAAATAATTTCGTTGTTTGTATACAGTATTTTTCAGAACACATTTTTTTTCTAATATGTGATTTTTAAGTTGGAAATTTGTGTTTTAAATTTGCAATACTCGAAGAATACTAGCTCATATCTACCCTCTGAGAGAGAAGTCCATTAATTTCAACTATACATAGTGTTTTTTGTCTTAATAATTCTCTATCTATTTTCTCCTGTCTTAACTATATATTCTTATTCTGACAACCAGTGTGCGAAAGAGAAAACACCCTACAAATGAAATTAGCTGATTGTCTCTTTCTAAAGGTAACTATTTTCTAAGAAAATTAAATTCTCTTATAGACACAATTGTTGTTGTTGTAAATTCAAAAATGTAATAACTTAAGCTTACTGTAAAAAATCTTTAAATAGTCACAATTGTTTTAATGCTTTTCTTATTTATGCTATATAGCTTGATTTTTCTAGTATGTCTGTTTTAGCCCCCCTTTTTCACCCCCCCCCCCCTTCGCCCAAGGCGCCGGGGGGGGGTTGGCGGTCGCTATGGTCATGGCACAAGAACACGTCGTCGAACTTACCGGAGCCGCATATGGAGGTGTCGTCGCCGGCGCTCAGGTCGTCTTGCGAACTCGTTACGCGACCTGCAAAATTGTTATTTATTTATAAGACCAAATGTGAGTGGAAAAAATATTATAACATTGCATAAGGTTACGGGATTCGTATAAGAAGAACTTTTACAATAAATAATTTTGGCATTCAATACTGAGTATGTATGTGTTCACCCTAAAAATACTAGCTACTAGTAAGTCTAAAGGTCAATGTTGGTCTCTGTCTAATATCTATCGAATATGACGACCGCTTGGTGGAGTGGTAACACATCTGCCTTCTTCACCAAAAGTTTCAGGTTTGATTCCCATATTGTTTTTTTTTTATTTCTGAGGTCTGGGTATTGTTTTGTAATCTGTTATCTAGCTGCCATAACACACGCTCTATTTAGCTTGGTTTTACAGTATAAATCTGTTCCCACAAATTTATTTATTAAAACTTTATTTTTTATTTTTTTATTTTTTTTTATAGGGCAATAGGCGAGCGCTTGACCACAGGTCGCCTGGTGGTAAGCGACGCTGCGGTCGAGGATGTAGCGCACTCGCCTAGAAGAAACCAGTTCACTCTTGCTTTGAATAAACCCGGGTTGCAACATTCGGGGAAGACCCACCCAGGGAGCTCATTCCATACTTTGGCGGTTTTCCAAATAAACGTGGAGCTGAAACGTTTCGTCCGCAACTTCGGGATATCAACGAGGAATCTGTGACGCCTGTTCGAGCTCCTAGACGTTCGGTGGTAAAATGGACTAGCAGGGATGAGATCGTGTAGATCGGATGCGCACTCACCGTGATGCATTCGATAGAACGCACTCAAACTAGCCACCTTACGACGATGCTCCAAACTCTGGAGATTAGTCTCGACAAGGGAGTCATCGCCAATCATCCTCCTGGCTCGTCTCTCAATGGTTTCCAACGCCTCAAGCTGGTATTTTGCTGATCCATCCCAAAGGTGTGAACAATACTCCATGCACGACCGAACTTGTGCTTTGTAAAGTGAGAGCAGCTGTTCCGGCGTGAAGTATTGACGCACCTTGGAGAGGATTCCCAGCTTTCTGGCAGCTACTTGAGCTTTAGACTCAATGTAGGAGCCAAAGTTGAGGGTTGGAGTCAGAGATATGCCAAGAAGATCGAGGTGGTCAGCTATAGGCACGTTTACATCACGAAAAGTAGGTGCGAGTTGGAACGGGATTATGAGGGTAGCTTAAGTTCATCATCACATGTGAAGTATGTTTGCTGCTCTCTCACTTTAAAACTACTTGTCCGATTCGACTGAAATTCGGCATGCTGGTAGATTAGACCCTGAATTACCATCAAGGATACTTTTCATTATATAAATAAATATTTTCAGGACATTTATACTCAGCGCCATCTAGTTTCAAGCTAAGCAGAAAGCTTGTGTTGTTATGGCAACTAGATAACGGAATAAATTACATATACATACTTTTCTTTTATAAATACATACATACAATATATAGCAACACCCAGACCCCAGAAAAATACAAATGTAAATTACAAATATTTTTTCCGGTGTGGGGATCGAACCCACGACCCTTCGCGCAGAACGCAGTTGTGCTACCACTGCGCCAAGCGGTCGTCACTTTTATCAGGGCATATAATATGATTTCCCCGGGTATTATAGATATGCACGCACCTCTATTGGGCTGTCGTCCGTTGGGCGTGCGGTAGAGCGCGCTCTCGAGGAACTGCAGCCCGTTATTGTTGATGATGTTGAAGCCGCACAGGCGCTCGATCTGTTTCCAGCGGTGCATGCGCTCCTAAATAACACATACATATTATAATTAATTATGTATATTTTTTAAAGTTTTTTTTTAAGCTAAGAAGCTCTTCTTTTAAATCGATTGTAGTCGAATCGATTTGAAATATTTGGAACAAATGTTCGATAGTTACGATCACCCACCCATATACAGTGAATTGTGCTATATAGTGAGGTATCACGAGTGCTATATAGTGGGCGGCGATGACCACTTTTCATCAAGTGGCTCATCTGCTTGTTTGCCTTATTTTTAGTAAAAAAAAAACTTAAGAAGAATAAAAGGACACTTTGATCGAACGAAGTTCCTTTTGATCAATTAGCGATTAATTGGGAATTGCCATTAAATTTTATTTTATGAGACAGAGAGAGAGAAAGAAAGACTCGTGCATGCCGCATCGCGTTCGTCTACAGCAAAGTGTCGTTACAAGTTCGTCTTATTTTTTTCGTGTATTTGGGGGGGGGGCCCCCCCGCTTAAAAAAAGTAAAGCAGCAAGCTAGGCACCTGCAGCTCCTGCGTGACCTCGTTGAGCGCGGTGCGCGCCTCCACGATGGCGCGGTCCACGTCGTCGATGGACTTGCCGTGCGTCGACACGAACGCGCCCACCAGGCTCGACCGCTTCTTGCGCAGCTTCTCGCACTGCGCAACCAACACGTCACACTTGTCTCAATATGTTTAGTAAAAGTATCATACATTACTTCGACAATAACATAACAGTAATACACTGTCTTAACTGAATATGATATATGTTGTACGATTAAGCAGGTAAATAATCGTACAGCAAAGCCCTCAGCGTCAGCGGATCGCGCGATATATAATGAGCATTGATATAGATTAAATTGAGTTCAACATAACGTCTTATTGTGTGCACAAACAACATCCCGTTCGCCACTCAATACATGTAGTTGATTACCAAGAGCCGCTACATATGTCAAAGTCAAACATGTATTTATTCAACTACAACAACTGCTACTTGTAGTAATCGGTTGTCTGTAGTCGAATGTCACATCGTAATAGTAATGGGTTGGTTGCAAATTTTTTTTTGTCGCTCGTTCCGTGCACTTAAAAATCTTAAATGGAACGCCTCAGAGCAAGGTAACGCCGCATGGGTTATGTTTCACGTCAGTTACGGGGAAACTGACAGTGCCAACAAAAGCACATAGCTTAAGTTATCAATAAGAAAAATTGAATGACACTGACTGTATCACCCATTATAGCCAACAAAAGAATTGACATGCTATGCTATGGGGGAAAAATTGTGGCGACACTAATAACAACACACTGGCACAATCAATAATAAACCAATCAGGACATTACCGCCTCCCGGGCCTGCTGCAGCTGCATGTCAGCCTGCTGCTTCTTGCGCAGGTAGGAGCGGTTCTCGACCTCGTGAGTGAGCTGCAGCCACTGCTGGAGCCCCACGGGCGGCGCCCAGCACCGGTCTTCGAGCTCGCCCTCCGCGCGACGCAGTTCTGCTCTTAGCATCTACACATACACACACACATGAGCAAATGGACTTAACTTGAACACATTCAAAATCACAAATCATCGTAACACTGATATATCCTTTAAATACAACGACCAGGCCCCTCGGCTTTGTAGTTTATATTAACAGATAATTTTGATTAGTTTAGTAAAGTAAACATTTTCATAGTATTCTTAGTTCACTGAAAAACTGAACGAACATCTCTGTATTCGACAATTATAAAATATGTTAATACTTATTATTGACAAATTACTGCATTTTTAAATACACAATACACAATTTTTCGACTATTTTGGGTTGCCGAATCTAAATTTCTTTTAATTTGTTCCTTGATTTGAGGATAATCTTTAGGGCATCATCGGCATGAACATAAAACAGTTTCCCATACAACGTTGTGCAATATGTACTCACTTCGATTTCAGCTTTAAGTTGCGACACTTCGAGGTCGGAGGAGGCGGGGTTCAGCATGGGCGTGTCTCCAGCTTCGCGGAGTTTTTTCTCCAGATTCTGTTTCTCTGTCGTAACGCTTTCCTGCAAAGTATTAATTAATTTCATTTTATTTCAGATGATCTCAATTATCATGATGGTTTAATATCAGCATGAATTTCTTTGGACATATTTAGCTTTATCTTATCTACAAACTTATCTATAACCTCATTTTCCTGTGCTAGAATACTATTTTCTTGATAACTTTCACTACCATTACATCTATCAACTCTAGGCTTTTAAAATTATTCACCTGTTATCGAGCAACAACTCCAGTTTCCTCAGTTCTTTTATGTCTTACAATCCTCATGCGATTTCTGGCTATGACATTAAACCTACAGCAAATCGGTCAGATCTCACCTAAGAGTGAGTCATCTCAGCATACCTTTAAATTTCTCAACGAACTCTGCATCTGAGCTAGGACAACTGATCATACCTATAGAGAAACATACTATACTAGATGTGAATGTATATTCCAACTCTCACCTGTTCCAGTCTAGCTTTCTCCAGTTCCTTCTGCATATCGTCGAGCGCCATCTCAGCCTTCTTCAATTGCTCCATGTCTCTCAGCATCCTCTGGACCTGGTCGCGGCTGGCGCGGCCGGCCCGCAGCGCCGCCCAGCTGCCGACGACTGCGCCCAGCAGCAAAGACGCCAGCAACCAGTCCTTCCATCGACTGCCTTCTGAAAGTCATGCCGCCTTTAAATGGTGCACCATGGTTGGATGTAGACTTGCGTTTGTTGTTTACAGATTGAGTCTTTGAATGTTTTTCGTGTGTCGATATAAATATACAATTATAAGATGGTTAGAAATTATACTGAGTTCATGACATTTTAAATTTGTGTGCGTAGGATCTGTGTTCATATGTTTAAACATGAACGTTTTAATGTTATTGAATTGTCTTATTAAACTGGTAAATAATCTGATAATGCCATGAAAAGATAAAAAGACAGTTGCTTCTAGAGAATACGCATAAAATAAATTCAACAATAAAATCATGCCTTTTAAATCTATTTTGTATCGTTACCAACTTTTCTAACAATACGTGTTTTATTGGAATCAAATTAACACTTCGTGCTTTATTCATGAAAGGTCTCATAAAAAATATATAACGTCGATACTAAATGTTCTTTTTATATTACTAATAGGAATGATTCAAACTATATCCTATTAAATTTACATGAACACTTTTGACAAACTGCAAACCTTATATGAGCAAAGACACACAAACATAGCGCCGTCTAACTTATATAGAGCCCCCTCTTTTTGCGAGGAGTTTGTAAATTAACTTAATAATAAGAAATAATAAATTTGGACATTTATACACAGCGCCAGTACAATACATAGCAACACCCAGACCCCAGAAAAATACAAATGTAAACTACAAATATATTTTTCCGGTGTGGGTATCAAACCCACGACCCTTCGCGCAAAAAGCAGTTGTGCTACCACTGCGCAAAGCGGTCGCCAAATAACTTATAAATAAGCAGACTTTAAATTTTACTTTACACATCGTTATTTTATAAAACGTGACCAAATACAGAGTTATGGCGATATTAAAATATTGTTAGAAAAGGCAGAAATCCATTAAGAGAACAAATTGGTCGTAAAACAATCTATTGTAAGCAGGAAAACGGTCAGACAATTATAAAGTCGTTACTACCGCGCGATCTTTACATCCGATTTATTATATTGTGAATATTTAATATGCGTTCACATTTTAGTAAGTTGATTTTCGTACTTAAAAGAAAAAGGGCAAACTTAAAATAAAAGCTATTAAGTCAAACAAGGTGTTAAATTAAAGGGTTGTTGTGGCGCTTATTATAATACTAGCTGTTGCCCGCAACTTCGTCCGCGTGGACTCTCATATAAACTTTGACCCCCCTTCCCCCCTTATAACCCTTTTTCCAGTAAAAAATAGCCTATGCTTTAGACATCTGTGTACCAAATTTCGTTCTAATCGGTTCGGTAGTCTTAGCGCGATGGAAAGACAGACAGATACAGTTACTTTCGCATTTATAATATTAGTAAGGATTAGACACTTAGGTAAACATTATTGGGCGAGTCCGACTCGTAGTGTTTATTAAAAAAGGGTTAAACGGAATAAAAAAGGAAGGTGAATATAAAAACGAGTTTAAGTGTAATATTTAGTTAGATTCTCGTACTGCCTGAATCAAAACCACGAATTGACCGTGCAGCTAATAAACGAATCACATGTCTTAGATTACTTTTAATTACTCACGTATCATATTTTATTTCTCACGACAATTGTACAAAACCGAGCTGCAAGATTGACTTATAGAGAACACTAACTGTGACCCACGAATGCGCCCGGCGCTCGTGTATTTTGCCTTCAACATTACATTTGATTATATTATCTCCTTAAAATATATTTTTGGCGAAAAGAGCCATGCCGTTAAGCTGATCTAAGCTAAACGAACGTGGGTGGACCCACCTCCTACCGAAAACCGGCGTCAAGTAATGGCATCTCATTAGAGATGTTACTACATTTTGCAATCAGAATGTAAATGGGGACCAGAGGCTCCTTTTTTCCCTCGTTTACCCCACGATTTATCAGAAACCGTTTCATATTGCCTTTTTTATAGGCGTTCTACAAATGTTTAAGGAAGAGGCTTATTCTATCAATGACTGGAAAACTTAGGTTAGGTTCAAAGATATTTTCAAAAAAGATTACAGTAATCGCTTGCTTGAGAACATAGTGTAGGTACAAACTAAAAAAATATAAGAATAAAAATAATCAAGAAATTTAAAACGATCTATTCCAAGTCAACGCCATCGTAGAAATATAAATATAAAGTCCAGTTAAACCTATTATTATTTATAATCTAGAATCTAGATATACGTGACCGATCAAATTTCCAGATAAAACATAAATTTGAGTGTACTTTTCCATACAGATATGACGACTATATATGATATATATTTGGATGACCTCATCTTAATTAAGACGCGAAATATCTACAACCACATATCATGTTTATTTCCTATTCATGGTAATTTTAAAGTTATGTCATGACTTGCCACTTAAATATAAACTGAATAGTTCTTGGAATAAATATTAGTGATTTAAAAAACATATAAATTGCATCAAGTTTTGTCTTTAACGAAGAATTAGACTGTACAATTCAGATGACAATAAAACAAGTTTTTTAGGTAGATATAGAACATTCATAAATTGATGAAATTTGATCGATTTGATACCAAATTGATGTTCCTATTCTTCTCATTAAACCTCCGATATCAGCCAAAAACAATATGTAGTGTTTTTTATATGTATAAGAGCAGATGTACACATGGTTTAATAGTTTATTTCCTACTTATTTACATCTTATTTAACACATTAAATATTTTTACACTATTACGAACATTAAAAATACGAAATTAAACAAAAGCGCTGAGACATTTAGAGAAAAGAGACATTTTAAAGACAGTTTTAGCCATGGATCATTTATTAGGCTTCGTACACAAAATACATTATAATATCCCAAACATAAGACATTCCTTAAATGACTTCCGATTTTATGCTAAAAAGTACATGTACCTTCCAAATAAAACGTTGCATACACCAGCTGCTTACCACACAGCAAACCTAGCTCGTACCACGTATCAATCATTTATAACATGCCTACACATTTATTTACTTTTTTTAAACATTTAATTTTCATTTAAGTTTAATAAAACCTCACTTCACTATATAAATACACTAACATCACAGATTTTAAAAATTTAACTGTTAACATATTTTCTTTTTTTTAATTTATCGTGTCAATGTTAAACGCGCGAAAAGTTATGTAAAGCGAACTATAAAAAAAAAAATTGTGCGCCAATATTGCTATCTGTGCGATGCCGCGCGAATGAATGAGACGCCATTATATAACTGTAGGGACGCCATGTTTTATTATTATCATGTACATATTATGTACATTTTTTTCACTTCATTATTAAAATTTTGTTGTCAAGCACGTATTTGTATTTCCAAACGGTTAATTATGGACTGACGGTTCTGTATTCGACATTGTTTTTAATTTAAGTTTTTTTATAGACTAAGTTGGTCTGAGAAAGCAAATACGGTTAGTTCTGTATTGTTTTTTTTATTTTTACAATAACATTAATGAGAAAGCCCTTATATAAACTATGTCTTAATTTCGCTGTAAAAATGTTTGCAAAGTGGTACTTTCATCAAAACTGCAATTTTCATTTGTTTCGTCTTAGCGATACGGTTAAATGTTCGTGCAGAGACTTCCTAACTGACTTAATTTTTTTAATAGTGTACAAATCATATCTATTATTATAAACCTAGACAATCTAGCTTCGTAATGTTTAACGATTCCATAGGAAAAAATTTTAGGCTAAATATTATAAGTATTAAAGCTAACACAACACATGGTTAACCTACTAAGTATGATATAATAGCACTTAACGACAACTTTGTGTTCATCTGCAAATTGAGTTGTTAAGTTACCTATGACTTAACGATTTTTACTGAGTGCTGCGTAGGAGTTCTGGGAACATTGTATTGGTTTAAATATAGTTTATTTTTGGGAAAAAAATACTCCCCGTATCTGTCATACGTAAATGGCTATTTATTGGTAACAATTTTTAAAATCTGTTCAGTAGATCGAGAAAACACCCTCACAAACAAAAAGGTCAGGAAATTAAATTTGTATATATTATTTTTCATGTTTGTTTTATACCTACAAATTCAAATTCGAAAATAATTAAAATACATTTCGTATAACATAATATAAGAATATAGATCAATATAAAAATCGTTATATTCATTCACAACTTTATAGTCAGACTAGCTGTTGCTCGCGACTTCGTCCCCGTTGATTTGTTTTTCCATTTTTTCTTCGCTCCTAGTAGTCGCAGCGTGGTGTTATGTAGTCTAAAGCTTTCCTCGATAAATTGTCTCAAAAAAGAATTTTTCAATTCGAACCAGTAGTTCCTGAGATTAGCGCGTTCAAACAAACAAACAAACTCTTCAGCTTTATATATTAGTATAGATATAGATTATAGTAATAAATAAGTTAATTTCTTTCCCGAAAAACTTAAACAATGGTGTTCCTACACCGATCCTACACTGAAGTATAACAGAGTTGCTGATAATAGTTTATAGCGGTATTGTCCGAGCGAATAATTATAAATTACAACGAAATAAACCCCATTGTTCGCGAGCCTTCATCGTGTTCCAATTGTTACACGACTATCTTGTATTTCAGAATACATTTGCATCTACAATTGGCTTTAGTTTTTTATCTTTTAAGTTAGTTAGTTAGTTTAAATGCTTTAATTTCAAATTAGAATATTGAATTTAAAATGTAATCAAATTGAAACATTGATCGAAATCGTATTACGCTGGCGAGTGGTTTATAACCTATAATACTATTGAACATAGAATAATAACCATTCCAGAGTAGACAATTTTGACTACTTACATAGACCATCGTCGCAGTAAAATGCATCAAAATTGGAATGTTTTTCATATATTTGAATTATTCCACATCTAAGAGCAAATTCCTTATAGAAGCAACATTATCAGTGGGTTTGTGTGCGTGTCATCGAGTATAAGAACGTGCTTTGTACACTCACACATACAGTTCTGACTACATAATTAATTATTATAGGTCTATCAGACTATACGATATAATTTTATGGATTTACCAATATGATGAAACCTGGTGATGAAATTGATATCAACTTTAAGAATTTTGATGTAATATAAATTGAATTTTGAATAGATGATTTTAAAAATGTACTTGTTTAACAATTTACGTGTTTTATTTCCATACAGACATTTATTCTTAATTAGTACGGCGGCGCCACGTTTCTATGTCGATACAAGCAAATAAGTATAGGATTTAATCTATCTGTATATCAAACTTCGAGCAGAGCCATTCAGTAGTTTTTACGTGAAATAGAAATGAACACACATACATCCGCACATACATGGGAATCGAAAAAATATTGGATTATAATGGTGACGACTGGTACCTTATATTATGTTCTCATACAATAGTTTTGAGCACAATAGCACAATTTGAGGCACAATCGCATGCAACACTGATCACTGTAATACGGTGCTTTGATGTTTTTTGGTACCTGTAGATTATTGACCTTCGAATTTTGATGCTTAATTTGGTTTCATACACATGTATTTACTATGAATAAAAATTGCTCGACTTTCTATGATAACCTGGCTTTATAGTACCTACCATGTGTATAGTAATAAAATAAATTGAAAAAAAAAATCCATAATATAATTTGTCTGCGTTCATTGCGTATTTCGATTTTTTTTCTAATCTTTCCGAACTATTAACAGTCTGTGGCTAGATTTCATTAAGACGAATATCTTCTTTTTTTTTTTTTTATGTTATGAAGAGGGGAGACGAGCTGGACGCACTCCTGATGGTAAGAGTAACGCCAGCCCATAGCCAATGCAGTGCTACCCGGAACTTTGCTATAAAGCCCAACTCCGGGCAGGGTTGCACTACACCGACGCTCCCCACTTTGAGTCATCAGATGTTAAGACTCATTGACTCTTAATATATTATATCCCACGAAAAACATTAAATGTAAAAAAATGCCAAGTCTCTTGATGCAGTCTTACCATCGTAAAAAGTTTTGAGATCTCATAGAAGCCAAGTCCTATTCAAATTATTTTGTAGTTATAAATCAACCTTTAGTAATTGTACCAATAGTTTTCTTAATATTATAATTATAGTGACTTGGCAATGAGCACAAATTAAAAGCTACTTCCTGCCTGGAATCATGTGCAAGCGTTACTGACACAGATACGTGTCACTTTATTTGTCCGCGATTGACTCCTAAACTACTGAACCGATTTAAAATTAATTTGCACACCGTGTGCAGTTTGATCCAACTTTAAAGATAGCTTACATCATAATATATGCCAGTGAAGCCGGGGCGGGTAGCTAGGCGGTTTATAATTTATGGTTAAGTGGCTCGCTGGCTCGTTTGTCTATATGCTCCTATGTCATAAAAAAGAGGGTAGCGTCATGAGTACCTTAAAAAACTCTACAGCGACCTATTCAAACGATGCTATACACTCAACCACATTGAAAGCTTTATATTATAATACTTTTCACCTTCGAGAACATACTTTAAATACTGTTTTCTGTACGACAAAGCAAAATCATTGAAATATAATTCGTTTTACACTGAAAAAAAAAACTTAACCTTCTACCAATGAATGGTATACAAACAACATTCCCTACCTTTGGGGGGTCCAAAGAGCACCACGTCCATAGCCTTAAGCGCCAGTTTCTGCTTGTGAATGGGGTCCTTAATGCCCAGCACATTGCTCAGGTACTGCATGTTGTTTACAGCTAACCTGTCGAATTTAAATGGAATTAAAATATATCGGAGCAGATGGACGAAAAGAATAATCAAGATAGTGTAAACTATTTCAATATTAGGTAATTAGTCGAACCTCCTTGGTTTATTACAATGTTTAAATCAAACTTAAAAAGAATTGTGTGGAATTCGTCAGAAGCTATAAAAACGCCAGCATTGTGAAAATTGTGATATTGGATTATTTGTATTGAGGAAGATTATAACGCCGTTATTATGATACTTTGAAGTTTTACTTATTAAGAACCTAAGAGTCTTCATGAAGGAAACAATCACTACCTCGGCATCACTACAACTACTACAACGACATTCTTTGCGACAAATATAATAATAATAATAATGGGTTATGGTTTTTCGAATCTAATACAGTTTTTAGGGTTACGTATCTCGAGGGTAAAAAATGAGACTCTATTACTACTTAGACTCCGCTGTACCTCATGAACTATAATAGTCAGGTCATTTAATATTTTCACGGATGATGTATTTTTATTGTTACTATAACAACAAATAGTTGAAAAGGGAATAAAATAAAAATTTTAGACGTGAATTTTTGGTCATTTCAGTTTGATATTGACAACGGCAACGGTAAGAAGCTTGAAACATTCAATGCATTACACTTACGTTTATAAATAAACATAATTTTAATTAATATTTAACGTACAACAATACGAAACCCTTCTCGCAGTTTGGCCGGGCTTAAGTTTTAAACTTACGACTTCTTTGTCAAACACCGTGTTTTACAAAGAAGTCAGAAGTCACAGCGTTTCCCATTTATAGCACTAGCATATTATGCCGCATAATGCACATTGAATGTTTCAAAATGTGCAGTGACTGAAAATTAACATTTTTTTTATGTAAAATGTATTGATCTAAATATCGCACTATGCTCTGTAATTGGAAAACGCTGTAAATATGTCTACTATAAAGGAAATATATACCTAGGAAGAGAAGCTCCAGTGACGCGATGCTGCAAGAACAGCGCCTTGTACTGTGGCAAGTCTACTGACTCCGACAGCCATTCTACCGTTTGTTCTACAGTCCAGTTGTGTACCTTTAACACAATCATATATTTTATTTTATACAATTACACACACAGATACAATTACATATGCATGTGTAAGAAGAAAACCTTTAAAAGAAATTTTCTCCCTTCTCAGTTCTCTTATTCTGTTGTAGTTAGAGAGATGGGATAGGAAAAACTAATCAACTTGTTTCAGCTTATCTGCGAGAGTTTATGGTGGTCTTGAAAGATGAAGGGAAACCACAACTAATGCTCTTAATTCTGAATCGCACTTATGATTTTTATTCGCGTCGACCTAAAGACGGGCCGGTTAGTTGTTCGACTGGTCGAGGATCATCCCTTTTTCCCCAAAGCTTTGCATTAGCTTGGTATGTTGTATCGAGTTCTGCGTGTTTTTTTATACTATGAAGAGGGGAGACGAGCTGGACGCACTCCTGATGGTAAGAGTAACGCCAGCCCATAGCCAATGCAGTGCTACCCGGAACTTTGCTATAAAGCCCAACTCCGGGCAGAGGTGCACTACACCGACGCTCCCCACTTCAGAGTCATCAGATGTTGAGACTCATTGGCCCAGTAATTACGCTGGCTACAGTGCCCTTCAGACCGGAGCACAGTGACATTTTCACGTCACTGTTCAGGCGGTAGAATGTCTGGCACTGTGGGGGTACCCACCCAGTCGGTCTCCTGCGAAAGAGACCTACCCCCGGTAGACGGTTTATGGGCGACGTTACTCCTTGTCGTCTGTTTACTTGCCTCCTACTATACAAGCGAAGCATACCTCACCTCAGAGCGAAGCCACGCCTCCCACAGCTCCTTGACGGATATGTGCATGTCATCGTTGTGGTGGAACGCGCGTTGACGCTTCTCGTAACCGCTGTCGTATTGCAACTCTTCGCGTAGAAACTGTAACATAAAAATATACTCTTTATAAACAGTAAAGGGTTGCAGACAGGTTGTTTGATAAGTTTTCTTGTAAAATATAACTTACATATTACTAGCTGTTGCCCGCGACTCCGTCCGCGTGGACTTTCATATAAACTCTGACCCCCTCCCCCCTTATAACCCTTTTTCGAGTTAAAATGTAGCCTATGTTTTATCTCAGGCTCTAGACCATCTGTGTACTAAATTTCATTACAATCGGTTCGGCGGTTTGGCCGTGAAAGCGTAAAATTATAAAAAGTTTCAACCCCTCGCGCAAACTTTTGGGGGTTGATTTAAAAAAGTAGTAATTAGAATAATTAGTAATTAGAAAAAAGTAGCCTATGTCCTTCCCCAGGCTTTAGACTATCTTTGTACCAAATTTCGTTGTAATCGGTTCAGTAGTTTTAGCGTGATGGAAAGACAGACAGACAGACAGAGTTACTTTCGCATTAATTCACATTAACGTAATAATCAAGTTTAGTTTAAATCATTATTTTCCAAAGAAAGCATTTAATCGGACTGAGAAGATTATAAAAGAGGATTATATTTAATCGATGTGAATTCTGTGATCTAAGAAGAACGGCTTTTATCTTCATGAGGAATTGGGATAAATATTAATTAAATTTTCTTAAAAAGACGCCAATAAAATAATTGATGAGGATTCGTACTTACAATGCAATAAACATTTAAAATAAACAATACTCCAATTACCAGTGAATGTTGGACGTCAGAACCCATTTTATATTTTTCAAAGTTTTAAATTCACCTCTCATGTAAATGTAATCAGTATTTATTTTTTCCACGTCCTACGTAAAATTCAGCTTCAATTGCCGTTTCCACAAATCGTTAAGATACCTACTAGCAGTCAAATTGAATTTACTATTTCCATGAAAACCCAACAATAACATTTATATCGGTTTGTTTTGAAGAAGAGCTTTCTTTGAAATCGACCTATTAAATTGTAGAACAATGTGAGCTTCCAGCAATATATGATTTAGTAGGTCATTACAGCGTTCTCGATTAAAACACAATCCATACTATAATATTATAAATGCGTAAGTAACTCTGTCTGTCTGTCTGTCTGTCTGTTACGCTTTCACGCCAAAACTACTGAACCGATTGTAATGAAATTTGGTACACAGATGGTCTAGAGCCTGAGATAAAACATAGGCTACTTTTTAACTAAAAAAAACGGTTATACGGGGGAGAAAGGGGAAGTTAAAGTTTATATGAAAGTCCACGCGGACGGAGTCGCGGGCAACAGCTAGTTTTGAAATAAAAACGTCTCCATATTGGTTCGGGATTGATCTCGTTACTTGATTGTAATTTAATGGCTATCGAAATAAAGTTAATCGAAATGTGTCCAACAGCCCTTTTAAGGTATTTCAGGTTTATAATGCATAACCTCCTGTTACTGATAAATAATATAATTACTAGTAAAATATTTTTCCATTGGTATTTACGGGAAATGATTTCAGACGAACAAAGAGCAGAAACCATCTGTCATGGGATCAACATCACTGAACTCTGAAGCTCTACTCCGAACACAATCGATGTCGATTTTTATTATATTCGATACAGTTTTTGAGCAACTTCGAATTAATATAAAAACTTTTTTTTTCTGTTTCGATAACATTCCGATAAACTGATGTGCGATCCGATTCTTTATTAGAGTATATTAAGTCTCATAGCTAGGATAGCAGTAACAAAAATTTTCGATATCGACGACGATTGTATTCGGAGTAGCTACTCTGTGGTACTGTGGTCAAACGCTAACCAAATTTAACCTTAAAAAAAGAAAAAAGGAGCTTGAGCCCAGCTTAGTATCGCCAGCATACCAGCAACCTGTCAGCTAGTCTTTGTTCTGTTAGGATAATAATAAATGTATATCACCACTTACCATCAGGTGCCTCGCCTGCTACTTCTCTTCTGCCTCTTATGTTACTCATAAAAAAAAATTAACTCCACTCACGTCATCGCTCTCGCTGAGATCGACGTTGCCGTTCGCGTCGTCGTCCAACTGGCGGTGGAGCTGGGTGATCGCCTCGAGCCCGGCGTGGTCTTGCAGGCAGGACGGCTCGTTGTTGCACGCTTCGAGTAATACTGGAACATTAGACGGTTTTATTAATCTTCAAAGTTAATAATAAAGTATGGGGAAACATATTCATATGCACACAAACACAAATAAATGCGGAAGAAGGATGTAATCTTCTCTAACCAAATAAAGAATATTTGACCATACGAATATCTGTCAGGCTGGCGGTTAGGCATTAGGGCCTAACGGCTAATAAATAATAATACAGATAAATATTATAAAAGCGATTCAGACGCATTAAACCCGATGGCTACAGTAGTATTTAATATTGGTTAGGATTATTCTATTAATAGATAGTCTACAATATTAAATTTTGTTTATCAAGGAAAACGTTATCGCATGAAAAACGAGCAATTGATCATACCACGTGACATTGTTTTATTTTACACAGATTTGAGCCGCGTCAAAATTTTGTTAAGTAGTTGTATGTAAAAATACTTTTTACTTACAAGTAACGATTCGCTGAGTATGTGGAATGTATATGTATGATTTCTGAAAGTATGCTTTTTCTTTTAACAATTACGAATGTGTTAATATGTTGGCAACTTTCAACGATATCCCATAAATCATAATAAAAATAAAAATACTCATTACGTTAAAACTCACTCATATTTTGAACACTTTGCTGTGAGACAAATCTTTAATTTATTTGACTTACTAGCTGCTGCCCACGACTCCGTCCGCGTGGACTTTCATATAAACTTTGACGCCCCCCTTCCCCTTATAACCTTTTTTTCCAGTTAAAAAGTAGCCTATGTTTTATCTCAGGCTCTAGACCATCTGTGTACCAAATTTCATTACAATCGGTTCAGCGGTTTGGCCGTGAAAGCGTAAAATTAATTATAAAAAGTTCTCCTCTCGTGCAACCTTTAGGGGGTTGATTTAAAAAAAATAAGCCTATGTCCTTCCAGGCTCTAATACATCTGTGTACCAAATATCGTTGTAATCGGTTCAGTCGTGCGTGATGGAAAGACAGACAGACAGAATTACTTTCGCATTTATAATATTAGTATGGATTATCTGTTTGAAATAAAAAGTAAAAGCTTCCCAATAAACAAAATAAATTATTTTATCTATTCCCTCATA
>JADANM010005043.1:5981161-6004897 GCA_026213755.1 Eurema hecabe | reverse complement strand
CCGCTGAACGTTGCGATCAATACTAGTGATAGATGACCAGTTGTTTACTTAGAGTCGGTCGTAGATCAAATCTCAGCATGTATTAACGATATTAGCATGCGAGACATTACTCACGCCGGTCTTAACTTTATGATAAATATTGGAAAACATTTGTGAGTACATATACTTATGAAATATACATGTATATACGGGAGTTAAGTTTATGATTTTGTGAATTCTTTCACTAATAGAGACAGGCCCCTTATTGGTGAGGGTTAAAGGCTCTGTTTAATCGGAAAACTATCAAATATACCAACAATAAACGGGAGTTAACCACAGAGAATGGATAAATCGGTGACATATGTATAATCCATAGTTATTATGTACAAATGTATTAGAACGATATGTTAAGCTATATAAAACAATGTCTTTTTAAAATAAAATAATCTAGAGTCTAGACCATGGCTGATTTAAGTGAAAAATATCATACGATACGGCCATTGTCTAACACTCTAAAGAAGTTTTCCAATACAGAAAAGATAACAATTATAATTCATACAAGTTTATTACTTTTAAAAACGTAGTTATTCTAAAACCGGCGAGCGTGACTAATTTCTATTATGAAGTCGGTGCATAACTAAAGTTGTTCACAAGTTCTATGCAGTACTAGTGGAATGGTTTTATTTGTTCCCTTTTGACGAAAGAAATAAATGTTCCCAAATTAATTATTATGATTAAAAAAACTAGCCAGATGCGAGCCCCTTTAATTTCAATTTTTTTTTCTATTGAGTCTGTGAAAATTTAAATTACATATATGAGACTAGCAGCCCCCGCGGTTTTTCCCGCATAGTTCCCGTTCCCGCGGCAACACCGGGATAAAAAGTATATTATTTTTAAATCTTCTATCTACATACCAAATTTCAACTAAATCAGTCCAGCCGTTTTGCCATGAAAAAAGAAAAACACACAGCCAGACACAGGTGACAGACAGACAATTGGACGGACAGAGAACTGCATATTAAGAAAAATTTCTAATACCTATTGGACAGCGAGTTAAACCTTAATAATATGTTTGGACAACACAAAATCACGACACATAATATGTGTTATGATGATGACAGACAATTACTGGGTTTTTGTCAATTTTGACGTCACTTTTATGTAAGTGTAATACAGCTTTAATGTGCGCAAATTTGGGTACGAATATTATAACGCAATAGTTTATTTTTTATAATAATAATCTTTGAACATTAATAAAACAAAGAAACATACATATTATAATATCAAAGATTCTACTCTTGCGATGTTACAAAACAACTATTCTGGTTTCGAAAAATGCACCATCTGTATATAGTATATTTGAATAAATCCGAAAAACTACTTTTATTATCTTAGAGATTTGACAAAATATAAATAAAACCTTACAAAAGACAACCTAATTACCCTTTTAATTTTATACGGCTACAAAACAAAAGTATATTTTTTCGTAATTAAAAAATTCAAAATCTAATATCGAGATAACCCCTGTACTTACTTATTCACACCTACGTATGATTCTAAATGTGTAATACATAATATGTATGTTTAACTTTAAATAGTGACTCAATAGAGGAATAATTGTGGGAAGGAATGTTTCATTCATTATTAGTGTGTTGGCAAACGCGGCGACAGAAAACATCGCTTGTTACAATTTGTTGAAGAAATATTAAACATTTGTTTACATTTTTATAGATTTAGAAGGAGGACTACCAAAAGATTTACTTAATGATTAATTAATATCCAAGATAAGGCGAAGAAGATTACGTGACTATTTTTAAACTGTTGATTATACTTTTTTTTTGCTAGCAACTTCGCATGAAGTAGACTTTCCAGTTGTGGTGCCGGAATAAAAAGTTAAATATGTTATTTTTACATCTAGGAATAAAACATTTTTAAATATGAAAAAATATTATAAACGTTATTTTATTTATTTATTTATTTATTACACTTCGTATTAGGTACAGACAGTTAATAAAGTGAAAAATTAAGATTAACTGGCGGCCTTATCACTACTCAGTGATCTCTTCAATATCTTTATACCTATTGTTCAATAACATTTCGCTCCAATAATAAAGTGTCGCTTACATGTTGAATAGGAAAATCTACCGACTATCCTTTATCCTAATTTCTAAGAACTCATATGAGAGACTATTAGAAAGAATTTTAAGACGATGTTCTCTTACATAATATAATTAATCAGGCATCGCACACGTGTGCGCGAATCACATTGTTTCTTTAAACATTTCCACGTAATACGCCATTAAAAGCAATGCTAATTGTTACCAACTCAATGGAGGACTTTAGTTTGAAACAGTCTATGAAATATTACCTACTCTCGACTTTTATGCTAATATTGGAGGGAGAAAATATTTAATTGTTTATTCACGTTATTTGAAGACAAGACTATTTGAAAAAAAAAACACATAAAAACACTGTTAAAACCCGAATCCAGTTTGTAGAAAGTTTTATTAAGGATAACCTCTTTATCTTTACAAAAAATCCAGCTCAGGTCCAATAATGAGGTTATTGGTATATTTATCCATAAAATAAATATTTTATATTAAATTTAGATTACCTACTATAATACTACGTAAAATTTAAGAATTTTTCTCTCATCCGAAAGTGTTCATCACCATCATTTGCTATTTAAATTACATAATTAATTAATTAATTGTTCCACTCATATACATTATACAATTTTGATTTTTAACATATTCATGTATAGTAGATAGAATAATTAATATTGTTTTACTGCGTAAGTAAAACCATTTGAAATATTCTATTACATATGATATATACTACGTATCTTCCAAACGATTTTAACAACGGCTTACAACCTACGTGAGTGTAGACAGTTCCAACATTGACAAACGTAACAATTGAGCAATTAATCAGTGTAGAAAACAAAGCAATAGCGCCATGCAGCATCGGCCACTTATTCATAATTGAGATCAATTAATATCCAACTAGAGTACTCGAAGAATCGTTCGGGCAATTTTTTGATACGTATACGAGAATTCTTATTTAAGAGATAAATATTGCACAAGTACATTTGGTGAAAAGCGCTTAGTAGGAAACACTTACGATTTGTGTTTCGAGATTTCTAGAATTGTTAGTATATCAGACATCTGTCACAGAAGACTTAAATCGGATAATAAAAATGACTAAGGAGGTCAACCGACCGTATACACTAGTCCCTAAGCTAACCAAAATTCCTATACAAAGAGTCAAAGACTGCTAGTTTTTAATTTGACTGCAAAAACGAGAACTTATTGTCAAATCAACCAGCAAATTTTGGCACTCCTCTTTTCAATAAGCTTATGCTATGTAATAGTATCTATAGTTAAAAGGGTTTTCTCATATTCCCTAACACTAAAGTGATATTATTACGCAACGTTAAAGCCGCAAACAAACGATAAAACAGTTCGTTAAGCTGCATTGCGTGTGTAGGGCTAATACTACCTACCAATGCTTAAAAACTTATACGCTCAAACGATGAAACAAGGGCTTAATACGTATTTATTGGTATTATATAACTGTATTGATTAAAATCTAACAATGAAAAAAATAAATACACGCTATATAAACAAACATAAAAAATACACATAGACGAATTGAGAACCTTTGAAGTCTGTTATAATTGAAACATAAGTAAGAATTACATACATATTTTGAATGTATTATATTATATTCTAATTGCAACTAAACAGTTGGTTATTACCTCTTATTTTTGCATGCATAAAACGCTTTTATTATGCAAAAATATTCCTCTGATAATATATTTAATTTCTAGCTATTTAAATTGGAGACTGTTAGAGTCATTGACCTAGTCTAGTTCCGTATGGAGGCAATTATAAAATTATACTTGTTCTTAGATAGCACACAAGACACTGTTAGTGGCGAAATTATTGTAAGACAAATTGTTTTATTATTTGATATGTATTTAAAATAAATATTTTATAAAATAATGTTGTCTGTTCTTAAAAAAGGGTAAAAGAAATAAGCTTACTTATTAATATAATATAAGTACGATTTTTTCTATACATTAATGCCATATTATTTTACTTTAAAAGAGTAGTTTCTTGCCCACTCTTCTTTGTCGAAACTTCTTTCTGAACTGGTGGTAAATGATTGTTACTATACGTTGCTTTTTCTTTGTTTTCGACAGTGAAAAGGTATAACTGCCTTCGACCCGAGGATGGGGGGGTCACCCGGAGATATATGGGGCTCCCGAAAGCTCATCGCCGACGCTAATCGCCGAATCACTGCGTACTATACGTTGTCTGGTTCAATAAAGATACATTTGACTTTAACTTGACTTTACATCTATATATACACTGCTATCCTCTTTAACCTCCTAAGCCTTAACCAGTTCTCATTACAGGCCATGAAATCCATCAATGCCCGTCGACCTCACAAACCAGTTCACACGCTGCAAAAACATGTGCCGGAGATAAATTTTGTACAACACGCCGATACAACTTTATATTATTAAACGGTTTCTTGTTTGCATAAGTAAGGCATCATTATATTATCTGTAATACATTTAGTTGAGGACAGTAACTAATTTAACTAATTTAATCTCCAAAAAACTGCTATACTTGCCTTGTAACCAATTTTGCTGATAAAATATTTGTATAGAGTATATACTCTAATTGCATATGTATAGGCCATATTAGTACAGACACACACACATACATCGAATATCATACTCTTTCATCTATGAATTGTTTCTTGCCTAAATCAAGATACGTAAGATACTCTTAATTTTAATGATCATCGTTCGCATTGTCCGCGAGTAAGTCATAAAGCCATAAATCGAGGTGCAATGTTTAACTAATTTAGGCTTGGGAACAATCAGCCGCGTGCCAAACGTTGCTGCGAGCTTGTTTACGTGTGTGGCAAATTGGCTATACATTTATATTATGTAGGCTAGCATAAGTCTGCGCTCAGTTTTATTCGCCTAGATCCTCTTCCCGTGGAAAAACTAATATAAACAGTACTCTACTCACACGAATAAAACCCTCCGGGGTCTTCCATGCACTTCGTAGCTCACGAGAATGCCCAAATACTCCTCTGCGAAAAAGTCGTGTCTGCCTGCGTCTTATATTCCATTCAGTAGCTCCAGAGAAAATAGTATTAAACATCATTGTCATAACTTTTGTATTTATAGATAATATTAGTAATTAAATCTCAGATAACATCATTTAAATGAAAATTCATATTTTCTTATGCATAAATCGTAACAGTTAAGCCGTTTTAAATCCGGCTAAAAATAAAATAGTCCAGGATAATTAGTACGAAACATAGACCTATGAGTCAAAATATTGGTCAGAACGATAGGAAAAAACAAAGAGGCCAACATATTTTTCATCACAGCGACGCATAGTTCAATATACTATGGCACGGAGCTTCGAAATTATAATTAAGTATATATTGTATATTGTTAGAATCTCTATGAATGATAATGATTCATTTGCCGTATAGAACAAATCAAACCTTTAGGTATTAGATTATTGATAAAGCCCTTTCTATGAAATAGTATTGTGCGTTTAATTTAATATGCATACAAAAAATCTACCCAAAATATTTTTAGACTAACATAGACTTTTTAAATTAAATAATTTAATTTGCAAACACTTAGCGGTTCTACGTAAACTGAACATTCTAGAATAATATTTATACATGCTACGATAGCATGATAAGGTGTAAGCTAAATTCAATTTAATCCTTTGTTAGCGTAGCTGTATCACAGTGGCTGGTTAAGGAAAATGTAAAGTAGGATGTATTCTAAGCACATTTCGTCTTTATTTGAGGCTTGGCTCCGACAAGGGAAAACCGGAGGCCGAATTGAGTGCTCAATGTTTTTGCAATTTCGATAAGCATATAACTTCCTCGAAGTACCGCGAAAACGTGATAAGAAAACGAAATACATTTTTCTCTCTTTCCATTTCATTCTTATAAATATTAAACATGTAGGTTCCTATTTTATATTATATTAAATCCTATAGGTAGCTTTATAGGTTAATTCAAGACGCAGTAGAAATTTAGATCGGACATAGCGATCTATTTATTTCAGTAAAATAGATCGTAAATAAGCCTTTAAACAATGAATGTAATGGAGCAGCAAATTAAAGAACGTCTTGACTGTTAATTAAAATTTTTGAAACAACTTTTTCACTAAAACCGACCGCGACGGACTGAATCTTTGCTCCGAACACAATCGACGTCCATTTTGACTAGTTTCGATAGATTTGAGTGACGTCGAATACAAATATAACATTTTTGTTTATGTTGCGACAATTATAGTAGCTTAAGCTCCATAAAACGACCAAGATTGCATTCGGAGTATAGCTGCTCTGACCATTCGCTCGGCAAGTCATTAAAATCGTGAACTTTACCTTCATTTTCAAGTTAACAACCTCGTCTCGGAAGCTTTATAAAACTATATAGACACCGGATCCTGATTATGGAGGTCGTGTGAACACTGAAGTGTGTGTATCGATAAACCGACAAAATCACAAGGCTAGCTGTGCCAGACGAGAGTGACTCACGAATACGACACAAGAATCAGTCGTATAGATAAATAATAGATATCGCCGCGACGGTGTGCGATTATCGTGCAGCAAATTGGCTAATTTTGTATCGAATATAGCGATATATACCTAAAGATGTCAAACAATGTTTAGGTAAATCTGATATTATAACTTATAGTGAGAATTAAATGCTTTGTTAAAGATTTGTATAAAAATACGCACTTTATAGATGCTTTTTAAATAATACAACTAGTAGACTGACGTGACAAGAAGCCATTCGTTGCAAAGAATGGTCTACAAGCCTCTTCAGGATTTCATAATCTATATAATTCTATTCAAAGAATGTTATGAGTAGACAAGTTACATATATTATTTACACATCTTACTTACTTTATCATCAACCATTCTACAAGATCTTTGCCATTATTTACAACTGGGAAATTTATTGAGGTTTGTCTCGTGATCGTAACGCCTGCTATTAGGCGCATTCTGTACACGATTACGACTATTTTCGACACAGAATCCAGACGATCGGTTCCGAACACGTGATAACGTTGAAAAGCAATTTTGTCACGTTATCGCCGCGTATTTTAGTTCCTGATGCAAATCATTGTGCGAGTGATGACAATAGGTGGAAATGTTAAGCTCGACATTTTATATAAATTATATATAGCTACGTATATTGTATTGCAACATAACAACAATACTAACGGCTAAATACTCATATGCAAATCAAATTTAAGCACGCCCCAAGTCAGGTAATTTTGACAGATTTGTATAGCGAACTGTCAAATTGGACTGGTTTTACTAGTACCTAAATTTGAATGGAGTGAATCTTTTTTGCCAAAGTAATGTACATTATATGAACTGGGTTTTAAGAACGTCCTAATATGTAATTAACAATATAAGAACAAATAAAATTTTGTCTGGGAGAGATCACTGTTGTGATAAGACTGTCTATTGTACTGTTTTCTTTCCTTAACTGTTGTTATGTTATTTCTTTTGTGTTAAAGAGTTTTTAATGTTATCAAAACTCTTGTTTAACTAGTATTGTCGAATTTTAGTATATACTATGTTTTTTATAATTAAAAAATTATCTTCAACTTTTATTTGATTAATAAAGTCTGTTTTAGATTTAACAATTTGAGTAGTACTTGGTCTACTTTAGAGATAAATGCTTAGTAAATTAATTCATTGGATTAAAATAGGTTTTTGAGAAAAATGTAAATGTAAATATGTTAAATACATAAAGTATATCATATATTAAGCATGTTATCAAATAAGGTGGGATTTTTGTTATAAATACACATTCTCTCAGTATTTTGTATGTTTAAAATACTCATCATACGCCAGGATTGCAGAACGCCGAAGAAGACTCATAAAAACAATTTTTAAGGCAAAACATTGGCTAGTCTTTGAACCTAAATAGAATCTGATATGCTACATGTTTACAAAATAACTTCACATTTTGTGAATCATTACCATAATTGGGCTTCTGTTTAACATTATTATAACCTTGACTATGAGACTTAACATCTTGTTACTTTACTTTGTTTTAATTTCAAGGTTTTATGGAAATATTTGTGAACTTAGACATTGTCTGATTTTTTAAACAAGAAATGCATTTTTGATATTTTTATTTTGACTGTAACTTAATAGGATTTCTGAAGTATATTGAAAGTTATTATATCTTATATAGCATATTAGAATAACATAGTTCAATAACTTATACATAGCAGACATACTACATCTAAATGGTATGTTTATAATTTCACTCATATTGTTCTAATATTATGTTACATCCTTCTTTGATCTAAGATATTCTAAGGATATTTTAAATAGAATAAATTTAATTTGTTAACAAATTTGGTATTAACATTACTCTTGTACTGTACTGGAATTAAAGGCTTTTTTATTTTTATTTTTACATCCTTTTTTATATAAAGGTATCTGTAGAGAAACATCCAGTTTGTTAAACATACTAAAAAGTAGCTTCTATATCTAAATCATCCTTCATTCTTCATGTTTTAAGAATTTAAAGGCTTATCTATCTATTGTTCTTTAGTCGCAATTAAATAACGGAAATTAATATTGTAGAATTTCTCACGAAAACCAGATTCGCAACTGTCATTCAAACAGTATTTACTTATTATATTGTCATATCAGATAATTTTTAACATATATTATTACCCAAAATATAGGTTGTGTTCTATGGGATCAACGAGAATCTTCTCGCAAATCTAGATAAGGTAAACAGATGTTGTTAAGGTCAATGATTGATAGCCTGTGCTACATGCGACGCTAAAACAATAGTGCGGGCTACATACTAATGACTAAATTAAACACTATAATAAATCTATTGGCCGGCGTGAAGGACGCCAACAGGTGTCAGGAATTGCAATATGTAATAGAATACGTACTAAGTTCGTTCGATGCTGCAGCCGCGGAGTCACTCATGAACGAATTACTCCTCACCACGGGGCCCCAGTGAGCTCTACGGCCCGGGTCTCTCGATTCTGTCCGTTCTCCGTCATCCGCTTTACACAGATGAAGAGCAAATACGCACCAATATAACACAAAACCGATACGCATCGTGATCTTTCAATGACACTGAACTTATTGCCTATTAAGTTCGAAATTATTTATCACTACTCTTTTAAATACACACACAATCAACATTCTAACATACAGTGTTTTTATAAAGGTTTAACAATTAATATGAGACCACATAACACCGTGAGTTATAAAAAATTACTACAGCCAGGCTTTATCACAGAAAAAATTATGAGGTCGAATAAAAATTAAAATTGACACGAAATATTTTATGTATGGCAACATTAACGAATGTCAAATATGGCCATAGATATTTAAGGATCTTTTTTGATAACAGATAACAATATGCATTTGCAACAAAATAATAGTTTTTATTATAGTCAAACATCAATAATTATTTTAAAGCCTATAAATGAAAAGAAGGATATGGAAACTTAAGTAACTATGTGTTATATGTCTATAATATTAGACACGTTATTTTATTTTCAATAAATGGACTATCAAGGAAATTTATTCATTCAAGATTTCAAAATTTTTGTACAAACGTAGCGCTAGTTATTTTAAAATAATAATCAATACAGTTTCACGTATCCTATAATGATATATTTTTTTAATTAGTTTAAAATGTAGTGAATTCTTGAATACACTATCTTACACATTCTGTGGCTGTGACGTCATATGACATATAATAATATCAATATGTCAAGTGACCTTGCGAGTTTGTAAACAATTTAATAGACAAAAATAAAAGGATCATTACTGTTGTTGTTCTTGTAATCTAGGTGGCTATTTCCGAAACGTTTTATTTATTCATATTTACACAATTGCTCACGTAAAAATGAATATTGACTTCGAGACCATGGCCGTTTTGGAGGAAGAGTCCCAAAATGTAAGTCACCCATTTTTGTTTGTCGATATTTTTGTTTTGATGTCTATTATTAATGAGTTAGTTAATAACAAGATAACATTTCTCAGATTAATAATGATCAACTATGCAAACATACATGTGCTTTTTTATGGACATACATGTCCTTAAAACAACTTCCTGGTTTATAATCTATCAAAACTATTGATATTTGTTTTTGTTCCAATGTTTCTATTGCACAATAGTTTCGTCACTTCTTAAGCGCTTACTATTTTTAATCGTTCTTGTAATTAATTTCAATTAAATAAATTTTTCTTATTAAATTTTGACTAAAAATATTGGCAAAACTGAAATATAAAGCTAATAGATACATTTAATTACTTAATCATTATTTATCACGTAAAATACGTAAAATAATTTTTAAATAACCTATTACTTGCACAGAATAGGAGTGTGAAATTTATGAACTACTTATAAATATACATGATAAGAGATTGTGACCTACATTCATTGACACACAACGCCTTTGGGTACAATATTATAATGATACTAAATTTAACTGCTTAGTATAATTTCTAATATTCTCTGAATATAAAATCTGCTCTTTGTTTATAAACAATACAACTAAGTATAAGTATAGGCACTTTTATTATTGTAATCATTATATTGTATAAAATAAAGTTGCTTTTTTCTATGCTTAATTCATTAATACTATGCAACCAAGTTTCAAAAGGTTTTTTTAATAGATAGGGTGGTTCAGGTGAAGTTTTATATATTTATGTGTGTCAGTGTGCGAAGCTGGGGCTGGGCACTAGTTACATCATATCTACACTAATATTATAAAGAGGATTTGTATTTCTGTATGTAACAAACCAACTCAAAAAGTACTGGACCGATTTTAATAATTCTTTACATTAGAAACCTTCATTATCACTGATTAACATACCCTATATTTAGTACTATGTCTAACCATCCGAAGCTGGTACAGGCCGCTAGTTATACATAATGTTAGTCAGACCATGTAGCAGATTCAGCTGGGATGATGAAACCAACTGTAAAATTTTGTATTATCATAAATTAATTTAGATATTTTGTCTTAAAAATATCAAAAAAGGAGCCTCAAAGCATTTTGGTTATCTAAAAAAACCTTTTGTCATAGCTACTGAAACCATAATCTTATAATTTTCCTTGAAGTAATAATTACATAGAAGTTTCAATTGTGAACTCATTTCCACATATTGCAATAAATTTTCCGAATACATTATAAGGTGTGTTACAAAACAAGTGTCTGATCCGAAAACTATATTATTTATTTTAGGTTATTATATATTATAACTTAATTTGCTGTCGTTTAAAAAAAATTACATTTTTTTAAACAAAAAAATAAACTTAGTAAAATTGAAAAACTTATATGGTAACACCGCCTCGCGTTCATATGCTCTGCTAGCTATAGGGTCTGAAAACCGTAAGTGAGTTGCCAGCATCACAGAACTTGTGTAAATTTATCACTAGAAACATAATCGGTGAAATGTTTCTGCATTTTTATTTTTAGATTTTGATTTTTATTTTATTTTATTAGAAAGGTTTTTAGATAGAGATTATTATCCTTCAGGATCGGTAACACATGCTTTGTAACACTGTATATATTTTTAAACAAGTGGATTGCTCTCAATTTTCTCAGGTGCTTATCATTACACCCTTGACTTACTGATAACATCAGAGTTACAAAATAAAGAAAATAAGTTTCATAGTAATATAAGCGTGGCTAGGTCTAGTCAGTATGAGGACAATCATCAATGTATCTAATTGGACTTTGATGCAACTACATATTTAAAAAAAATACAATTGTTAATGATTAGGTGTAGTATTCACTTCTACAAAACTTTACATGACGTGTGTCTGTGGTCTGATGTGCATAGATATGAAAAAGAATCTCAGTTAATAGTTATAGCAGTTTTGCGGCGTTGCCAAATGTCGCAATTTTGAGGGGACGGTCCCACTCTCTAAGATAATACGACTGTGTATCCAACGTGCTGAGTGCTGGGAAAGCGCGTTAATTCGCAAATATTATTTGTCTATGGCACGTTTCCGCCCTTTTTTGTTTTTTATTATACAAATTGATTATATAAATAAGGTAATATGAGCACGCAAAGTAAAGCCATTTCAGTAGTCAATTTTGTAATTTTGTTTAAATAGGTCGTCGCTACATTGCATCGCGTCAAAATTCGTATGTTTTACGTACTTAAAATTTATAGGGTAAATTTCTTATAGCAACAACATTCGGTTTCACTTACAAGCGCATATAAGGGACTATCAGTGTATGCGTTATACGATTTTAAATATATTTTTTAATTCCAAGGACGAGCTGGACAGATGTAAGTGATATAAAATATCATATTTTCTTTTAATAAACCTATTTATTATCACGAAACGGAATTTGTGCTCATATAAAAAGATGAATATTTAAATTTCTTGGGAGCACCTGTAGTTTTTTATCTGTGTCCCGTTTTTGTCGAAAGACTCCCGCCTTTTTTACACGAAACTTCAAAATCCTGACCGGGGCAACAAAAAATCTGGCAACGCTGGAATTTAGGTACATTTTATCGTTTGAAAAACGCCTACTTTGTTGTATGCCTTGTTGTTTCATTGTCATTTACCACCTTTACTTACTACGCATTAAAAATTTCAATGTGTTTGTGTTGTAGTTCGAGAATACATTAAGGCATTGTACCAAATGTCTACAAATTTTGTAAACCCATACTGTATTCTATTGTTGAAGTAAAGTATTTATAACAGAATTTTTAAAAAGATATATAATTATTTTTAATGCATTTTATTCGGGTATGATTTTGAAATTTATATCCCACGAAAAACATTAAATGTAAAAAAATGCCAAATCTCTCGATGCAGTCTTTCCATCGTAAAAAGTTTTGCGATTAGAGTGCTATTTAAATTATTTTGTTGTTATAAATCAATATTTAGTAATTGTATCAATAGTTTTCTTTAGATTTTAATTATAGTAAATTGAAAGATTGGAAAATATTGAAAAATTTAAAGATCTTATAACATAACTAAAAAATATCAGTACAATAGTCGAATATGGACTCTAAATCATCCTCTAGGGTAAAAGCCATATCAAAATGTGTTGCGTTGATTTAAATAACTATGCAAAGCATATAAAAGGGGAGTCAAAGAGACAGGCAGTGAAAAGCCATTTTGTTGCTATGTAGAGATAGTGACTGATGTTTGGACAATAACATTATCGTATACAATATGCGAACACCGAAAACAGTACAGAATACATCTTATATCTTTTAATTACAATATTACATTATTATGTAATATTGTAAAAAGTATGTATAAAGAAAATGCATACCATTTTCTTTATACATACTTTACCATTTTCTTTATAAAGAAAAAAGCAATTTTCATCAAATTTACATTTTTTATAACATAAGGGGCAAACGAGCAGGCGAGCCACCTGATGGAAAGAGGTGTTCGCCAAATACTGTAATAATATTTCGATGTTAATTTTTAATGTCAAATTAACATAATTTGTGTTGTGATCTGCCGTTGGACTTAATGCGTTTGCCTGTTTGTTATGATTTGGCAGGTACAAACATCTCTTATCACTTTAATAACATATTTCAAGAATTTTGTATAAACATGTTGTCGTCTCGTCTTCAAAGAAGTGCCTTACATTATATATCGTTGTTATTGACGTTAGTATCAAATTGTTAAGATTACTGCGTTATCACGGATATAGGTGGGTAAATAGTGATAAAAATGTTTTTCGAAAACAATAAAGAGACATGCTTCTAATCTTTTTAAATGCGTAAATGTACTTAATTGAAATATTGATAGTTTTATGATTGAAAAATAAACTAAGTAGCAATAAGTATTTGTTTACTAGTCCTAACGGCTTAGCAACTGTATAAAACTTTAATGAAATATTTAAATGTTAGCCAAACTGAATGTATCCAAAATTGTATAACGCATCTGCAGCATAACTTTAAGTTGTGTGTAGTAATGTACGTGCAATTGTTGCCGAGTGCAACCGTACGATAAGGTCAGTCTAATCCTCAACGGGGAGAGTGTCATACGCTGCGACATTGCGCTCTACATGCACTACATTTGCATTCAGTAATCTCTTCTCAAGTGTCTTATAACTGTCGGTTTTGCAATCACCACAGCGAGTTGCGACTGTTTTAAAAGTTTTGTTCGAAAAAAGGAAGACGTAAGGCCCGCGGTCGTTCGCTCTGCGCTCTGCGCAGCGTCGCGTCAGTGTGTGTCGAAGCAATCTCCCGGCCGGTCATACCACTATTACGGCGCAAACCGTAAGTTTATTTATTCGTATTTAATGGGGTTCCTATCAGAAACATACTTTAAATTTTAACAATAAACCCTCTAGTAAGTAAATAATTGTTTAGCAAGGCGTAAATGATGTCAAGTACGATGCGTTTAAGGTTAGGAATCGATGGTTACTACGCCGCACGAAATGATAGGTCGACGCGAACGACGCAGTTGCCGCCGGTCTTTTGTTGCTAACTGAGTTACAAGCGAACTGCGTATTTCTATGTTAATAAGTAATTTACTATGTTAATAATTTATGCAAGGAATGATTCAATATAATTATTAATTTGAGAGGATTTCGTATAAAATATATTATTAAGTCAAATCCTTTTTTTTTTAAATTTCAACGGCATTCAAAGTTATGCGCAGTTTCTAAGACAATAAGAAATTACTTGAGGTAGGTCTCTTGTTAATAGAAATTCAATTGTATTTATTTTGAACTTATAATTAAATGAATAAAGTTATTAGCAATTTAAAAATAGGTTTTAATAATTTAAGGGACCAACGTGAAGTTCAAAGTTCTGTGGTTTCAAAAATAACTTGTCGAAATGTTTCTCTCTTAAACCACAGACAACAATAGACCGTTATGTTACTTATTGTACTGCGAGGATTATTTAAGAACTGTTGTTCTTAAATAATCTGAAAAGGGTTTTTTTTCTTAGGTAGCTATATTGGAAAACCATAACATAAACATATAATATGGGGAAAGGTTATTACAGAAAGTATATAAAAAAGTTGAGTCTATAAATAAACTGTTCTGCATAATAATTGAGATAAAATGTTGAGAATGGCGCGCGCTGCTATTTTCAGTTATGGAAATTAAAATTGACACCGAGGTATTTGAGCTGAATGCACATGCACAATACTTGTTCATTAAACATAAATATGACTCACATTTGTATTATTTGAGCTTTGATTTATGAACCAGTGAAGTTCTATTTTCGAGAGTCTTGCAAGTAAGAAATGTAGAGTGCTCAATTATGCATTTCTAATGCTATTATAGACATGTCTAGAAAAATATGAAATGAATTTTAGGGAATAGTATAAGTATATTTTTAACAATACACAAGTAATCAATCTCTGACGACATGTTTTCATTTCGATTCAATTAAATTTCTCCATAATTAAGATAAAAAAGGTTATCTAAGGAGACGATAATTATTCATTTACTTACAATATAACTTTCTCTACCTTTTGTGAGTTTTTAATAGAATTGTTTTGCCTGTGCTCATGTTTTTTAAATGATGACGTCATGCCCTTTTTGACCCATTCAAGCCAGACACCGTGCATTCTTATGTTAATCCATACCTAAATGTTTTTACGACATTGTTTTGTTGACTTTGGTAATGGATTTTATTCTATATTTAATGTAAGGCGACTTCTAGTTCGTAAGTTTATTGTATTTACTGTATTTTAGTGCCTTAGCGGAGAGATTTCAATTTGTTTTAGGATATTTAGTAAATTATATACATACTGAGTACTTACATATACTTGTTGCTATTGTAAAAGTAAATAGATAAACTTGATTAATGTTGAAAACATTAAAATAATGCTATCTTTATTATGGAAGATTAATGAAAACATTTTTTAAAGATATATCAAATGCAGCGATTACTATTGCTATATAATATATTATAATATATATTGGTTAATTCATCACAATTTTTCTACTTATAGACCCTTTTTATAGTACTCATTAAGAACCTGATTTTAAATTCTTTAAAAACACATGTCGATTTAAAATAAAACAACATACTCTACACTTTTTTGACTTTTAAACTACATTCACATAATAAATCGAACCAACTTGAAGTGTAAGTAGAAACTGCGCTGCATAGTACTCAATGTTATTGCGTCGCAAATGCTACGAGTAGGCATAAAAGTTCATTGTTCTGAGCCTTCATAGTTCATACAAGGCGCGTATTTTATGTACGTGTAGGTTATGTGTCGACATTACATGTGTAATGACTTTATTGCTTCCATATGTGTATCTATTTTAATTATAACTAGAAACTATTTTCGAACTCAATTTACTAAAAAAAATATATAGGTATATGTAGGTATAGTTTTTTTTTAATAATATGAAAAGGGGAGACGAGCTGGACGCACTCCTGATGGTAAGAGTTACGCCAATCCATAGCCAATGCAGTGCTATAGTAATAAACTCACAAAATAAAATTACGATTGACAAAAAAAATATTCTGATTCTGTAGATATGATTGACTTTTATATAAAAAATATATTTCACTTGTTATTGTACTATTTTTTTTAATATGACTCATTTTTAGTAGTTAGTGTTTTTTTCATAAACTGAAAATGCTGCTCTATCAAGAAAAACTTAATACAAGTCTGCGTATTCATCACTTTTAAGAATAGTTTCTAATAAAGTGCAAAATTTAATAATGAAATATTTGCAATAAAAATTATTATTGTTTTTGTTTTTAAAAAACTGGTATACAAATCTGGGTATTTTACAAAAAGTCTATTTGTGTAAACATCTACAACGTAAAGTTCAATAATATTGAATAAGAAGCAACACCGAGCTTATCTCGGTAAAGAAACATATTTTCCTTCTTCATTTATTATAATTATGTGTTATTGTTATTAAATAATTAGAAATATTATTAAATAATAATAATTAGAATCCATCTGTTTTGATTTTATTTTACCTATCGAAGTGATATCATTCCATATACTTGAAACTACTAACTACTACTCGAACTACTCAAAACTAAATATAAGATTTACAAAAAATGTGAAATATAGGACTTTTATAGTAAGATTGTTATTTTTAGATTACTCGTATTTGCTCATCATATAAATATTGTATTTACTTCAAATTGTTTTCGTTGTGCTTAGTGAAGTTATGAATTGTGGCGTGCACAAAATATTGTATTGTAGAGTACAATGATATTATATTAAATAGATACGTTATAAGCGTAAAATGTTGAAGACGCAAAAACATCCTAATTAGGACGTCTTACCTTTAGGTGATTAGTTGCCGGTGCATTCAAGCGCAACTGACAAAACAAACTATCTTTTTTTCTTGTTGGTTTTATCATTTATCTCTTTTCTATCGTTTAGACTTGTATGTATGTGCTTGTATACAGTGTGTGCTGCCGCTGTTGTGCGGAACACTTTTTAGGTTTATTTGTATGGGTTTAACATATCTATTTTATAATATCATTGGTATAGTGCCATTTTTTTGTCGTTACAGCTATACGAAAAAAGTAAATTTCAAAACTGTGTCTACTTTAATGCCAAAAAAGTCAAATAACGTTTTGACTATATATCTGACTGAGAGCTGTATACAACTCTACCTATAATATCAAAGTAATAAGCTGTGTTCTAAAAATAAACCTATCGTTACAGGAGTCTCTGGGATTACCTTTCGGGGGTAGTGCGGGGGGCGGCGACGGGGGTGAGAGGCGAGAGGGGGGCAAGCGCGGCCGCAGGCCCGGCCGGAAGGCGCAGCTCGACAAGCAGGATATGAAGGCTAAATTGGGTAAGTTAACAGCTAATCCTGTATGAAGAACTATTAGGACTCTGTAGGGAAGTTGGGAACGTTTAAGGGAAGATTGGCCTGGATCACGGAAGGGATGAAATTTTGTAGATTTGTAGCGATGCGACGGCTAATAATGCGCCAAGTTCTGAATCGCGCTTATGATATTAGTTCGTGACTTACCATATACATAAACAACTTCGCGATAGCAGATAGCAGCTATTAAAAATAAATTTATCTACTTGTTTGGAGCGGGTTTTCCCCTAAAACTAGTATGTCAATAAGTTTCAAGATTTCGCTTGAGGGTAGTCGCAAAACTAAGGTTCAATCGAATGTTCCAGAACGCAGCCGCCAGTCGGCGCGCGAGTGTCGCGCCCGCAAGAAGCTCCGCTACCAGTACCTGGAGGAGCTGGTCGCGGACCGGGAGAGGTCCGTGCTGGCACTGAGGAAAGAACTGGATAAGGTAGATTCATAATACATATATACATAACATATATGTAGCGACCGCTATTCATGCGCCGGGTCTGAATCGCGCTTACGATATTTTTCCGAGACTTAGCATGTATAGAACTTCTCGACATCGAACCATCGGGGCCTGGCGGCCGGCCGGTCAGTGGTTCGACTGGTCGAGGATCCTCCCTTTGGTTCGGAGGAAGGTTACATCCTCCTTCCTTCCCACATATACATAAGATCAATATATTTAACGTTCAAACTGAAGGTGAAAATTGTATTTCAAAGTACCATTGCTTTATGGAACAGCCTTCCATCAGTAGTCTTTCCAATTGATCGTTACCTTCCAACGTTTAAGAGGAGAGCATACTACGAGAGTATGAAATATTATAGTATATATTTATAATTATTATTAATAACATATATTAATTGAGTACTAGCCGCACCCACTACATATAATAAATACACCGCATACATATAATACATGCATGAAGCATGTATTATACACATGAACATTCCTCTTGAATCATTCTATCTGGTAAAGAAAAACAAATGAAAATCGGTGACGTAGCTTTAATACAAGACAAACAGAAGGAAGCAACTTTGTTTTATATCATGAAATTGTTATATATATTAGGTATTTATTTGTCACTTAAGTTGTTATTTATCTTTTTCCAGTACTACAAATGGAATCTGGAATTAGACCAAGGCCACATGCCCGAAGGTATAGAAGCGATGCTTCAAGAGATCGGAGTGTTAAAACAGGAAGAGATCAAACAATTCTAAAGTTGAGTTTGCAAATAGTTTAGTTAGTGTTTAGTTAAATATTTTGAGATATACTGTGTTAGCAGCCCTAGGTTTTAGGCTATGTATTAAGTACCAGGCAATGCTTTCTCAAAACCCAACATATTGAATACATATATAATTAATTTATTCGCCAATTGTTATTAAAATGGTTCAAAATTTAGGTACACAAAGAATAGATATTTTGTTTTTTTTTTGTTTAATTTTTAGGCAAGATTGTTCTCCCCTTATATCCTTCAGTGTCTTAGGGCAGATACACCACTGGGTATTTACTTATTATTATATAAAAGAAAACCCAAATTTTAAAACTATAATTTTAATGTTTAGCAGACTTACAATAAGTTGGTTTGAGTATATATAGTACATATATATTATATGATAAAGTATTACAATTAGTTTGCTTTCGAAAAAATTTTTTAAATTTATGTTTTACCATACAATATTTCGTTTCTATCAATGATATTATATTAAATATATATGTTATAAGTGCAAAAATTTGAAGACACAAAAACATCCTAATTAGGACGTCTTACCTTTACGTGATTGGTTGCCGGCGCATTGAAGCGAAAGTGACAAAACAAACTATCTCTTTTTTTCTTGTTGTTTTAATAGTTTATCTCTTTCTATCGTTTTGACTTGTATGTATGTGTGCTGGCGCTCCTGTGCGGAACAATTTTATAGGTTGATTTGTAAGTGTATAACGTATATATTAATGATGATTTAAATGATTTCAATACATAATAATATATTTTTAAGACTAAAATATTCTATTTAGAGTAAGGAAAGTATTTTCATAAATATATTTTTATCGTTATTATTAAATATCGGAAAAGTTATTTATATGTTAGCTGTAGTGTCAAAAGTATGTTAAATAAACAAAGATGTAATTGAAAAGATAATTTTATATACCTAGGCACTCGTCAAATAAGTGATAAAGTCGTAGAGAGAATGTTTAAAAACCAATATTGCACTTATGGTGCTTTTGAAAGAAAATATCTATCTATATGAAATATATATTAAAAAGCACCAAAAGAAAAATAACATAAAATTATCAAATGTCTAAGATTTGTAAGTACATATAATAATTAAAATGCGAATATATCAATATCCGGAGATAGATATTGAGCATCGATCGATAAGAAAGAGACCAACGGCTAATTTCGGCTTTATAGAGCGTTGTCTCTTTCGCACAGTCTAACTGTCTGATGACTAGAGGGAGAAGACTAACACGTCACACAAATACCGAAAAAGAAAGCTCTATAAAGCCGAAAGATGTACATTTTCCGCAAAAATTGATCATAAATGTGCGATATTTTTCTCGGGTATTATATGTAGCGTTATGTCTAATGTAAGGTCTTGTATTAAGGTTTAATTCCTTTTTTAATTGAAATTATGACAGCAGCGGTGTTTCCATGTAAACAGTAAAAAAATAAATGTCAGTTATAGTTTCAATACGTCAAAATATTTTTATTTAATCTGGAATGCTGTTAATAACTGATACATATATACAATACCTCTAAGTTGGATAACCGAATTTTTATTTATTAAGTTATTTTTAAATGTGGTATAAATTATTGAACTAAAAAGTTTTTTCTACATTACAGTTAGTGCAATCTAGTTTATTTAAGATTTGGTGAAACCGTGAAAATGGATTTTATAATATTTTGACAAAAAATACATATGAGACACTTTCAAAGACAAAGTCAAAAGTATCTTTATTCAACTAGGCTACCTATAGAGTAACACTTTTGAATCGTCACAAAACATTTATCACCGGTTCGGAAGGCAGTGTCTACAGAGAAGAACCGGCAAGAAACTCTGATAGTTGCTCTTTTTATAATATAATAATAAGAACGTATAACATTGGGTGTTGCTATGTATTGTATGTATGTATTTACAAAAGAAAAGTAATGTATATGTAATTTATTCCGTTATCTAGTTGCCATAACACAAGCTTCGGCTTAGCTTGGCACTAGATGGCGCTGTGTATAAATGTCCTGAAAATGTTTATTTATTATAAATATTTATTTATTTGTACATGAAAAGGTCATCGTCCCACGAGCGTTCAGAAAAATCATTCCAAGGTTTTTTGTCTGGTTTAAAGAATTTAGCTATATACCTTCACAAAAGAAAAACTTTATCTTATAACATTAGTATAAATAAATTAGATTGCACTTACATACCCTTGGCTAGCTTATTTTTAGCTTACACATTAATTAATATGTTACTATTTGTAATATTTGTAACTAAGTTATTTGTGTTTTAGGGTTATGTATTTCTATAAAATATTTACACTTATGGTAAAATTAGGGCAATACCAGCATACTATGGAATTCTATATGTTAATATTATTTAGCTTTAAGTCTAGGTTAAGTTAAATGTAATTCAAAATTAGAATAATGCTAAAATCCTGATTATTTTTTAATTGAAATTATTTTTTAGGTTATTCTTTAATATTGCTATATTTAGTTTGTTTTATTTTTTAATACAAATTAAGTTCGTACTTCCTGCGTTCAATTATTAATTTTAAGTTTGTTTAATATTTGTGGGTTCAAATTAAATAGTTTAAGCTTTTCTTTTCTTCTAAATTACTTTTTTGCATATAAATTGAGTAAAGCTCTTTTAAAATAAGCTGTTTATTAAAAAATCTGTTAGTTTTATTATTCAATACTTATAATATCAATGTTATTGTGGCCAATAGTCTTTTTAGATTAGTGATAAAATTGTTATAACTAATGTCTTGTCGGCAATCCGCCTCGGCGATGTTAGTGTAAACTGGAGATGCGTTTTGAAGTTTATTTTAATAGACATAAGATTATAGCTGGTAAGTTCGCCATTTTGAGTCATGAATGACAGTTTTTTTTTTTATAAATGACATTGAGTTACTATCTGTCAGTGTCATGTTTTGCTCTATTTATCAATGATGGCAATGATATGGCAACAGTTATCTCCAGCGAATCGTCTTAGCAGAAACTTCTTTATTAGCTTCCTTAAGCGACCTTGTTCATTCACGATGCCCGTGCTATACTCAAAAGTTTGATATGTATACATGTCATTGGCGAAATCTAAAAAAATGATGGCAATCTTAAATCGAAAAAAAAATCACTGAAATAAAAACACCATTCATGACTCAATATGGAAAAATAAAACAGATAATCTCGTAATCATTACTCAAGACTCAAGAGTGAAACGGAATAAAAATCGTAGCTTAAGGATTCTTCGAACTATTTTTTTTTAAAAGACTAGATTTTTTGTAATTGTCATATAACATATCTCTTTATCATGCTTTGGGCATAGACATTTTATATTTTTCAATCTTAAAGAGGTAATGATACAAATAAATATGAAAGTTTTCAAATAAATATAGTGTATGCTTTCTTCTACAAATCTATGATAAATGCAAAAAATCTAGTCATTCAATTACTACTACAACCTATGGCAATCCACCTCAAATAGTATTTAAGATTAATCATTAATTTTCTATCGATGTAAACATATATTATATACCACATAATTATATATAAACCAACAGGATATGACTAAAGGTAATTGCTATGAAATGTTTTAAAAACTTTAGTTTATAAAGAACATTATAAATATTATTATGTACATCGACTATTATTATTATTATGAATGAAACTCGTGTCTGCATATTTTTTGCAATTTTTTAATAACAAGATTAGTCTTCTATCATATACAGGGGTAATATCTTATGAGGTACAATTGAAGTGGGCAAACCTCTAGAAAAAACAAATATTTGATTAAGACCAGTTTTTAACTATTTTACCATGAAAAATTGACCTTGTATATAATATAAGTATCGCTTTTGATTGAACTCGCAAAATCAGTGAGTTTCATTTTATGTTTATAATAATTATTTTTTATGTATGTATTATCGATTGTACTCGCAAAAACATGAATTTCACACTTATTTTAATAATATTTTTTTATATGTATGTACTTTAAAATTACAGTTATGTTTAAAACTAGATATATCTATAAAAGTTTTTAAGTTTTCTACTAAAATGTCTGTACTAAGTAATCTTGGATAAGGTTTTGAAGTGTTGTAATTATTATTAACTTGTTATGTTGTGATCTAAGAATAATTTATAATTATAGGTTATAATAACATTACTTGGTATCTAATTAAAATTAAATATAACATACTTAATTGAGTTTTATTTACCGCTAACGTTGATGTATTTATATTAATATTGTTAAAATAAAAAAAATACCATTAACAGGAATGATTATGGATAATTCCCAAATATATTCCCTCAAAGAGTTTTCATATAATTCAAGACTATTATACAGAAATAGAAAACGAACTTTAATTCTTGTGAAGTATAAAATTCGTATACAAATAAGGATACTGGTTAAATACGTCGGGATATATTTTATTGTAATTTGATATAAGCGCCATCTAGTACTTTACAAAGGATTCATAATGGTAGAGAAAAGAAGACGAAAGAATTGATTCATGAAAAATTCGTCATGCCTTCGCTGTCTGCATCAGGTTTGCATCATGATCAAGTCATCTTACTCATTTGAATCCATAATTAAGCAGATGTTCTCAGACGAATCAATGATGTTAAATTTAAATACCTTTTTAGTCTGTTTCTTGTAATATTAATCTTTATGGTACATTTCCTTTT
>JADANM010005043.1:5953664-5967829 GCA_026213755.1 Eurema hecabe | reverse complement strand
AATACCATATCTATCGAAAAAATTATTCTTTTTCTCAACAAGCTAAGTTCATAATTTTTCAATAGTTTACAATATTTTTCGATAGTTTGTTTTTAATATATTTTTGGGTTATTAGTTAATCTTAAGGTACTGAGAGGTCATGAACTGAAGTCATTGTCCGGTACAAAGACTAATTAATATTAGTCTTTGTACCTCTATAATATATCATATAAAGAACCTCTTTAATAAGAGGTTCTTTAAACTTTTCAAAGCGCACGTGTTCATTATGTCGTTGGAATTCTTACTTTATTTATAGATATTTTCAAAAGGATAATAGCTACCCTTCACTTTGTTCCTATCGACTTTCTTAGTCGAGTCACGAATAATAATAGTATTTGTATGGAACTAGTAAGTTGGACAAAGTTTTGAATATTTAATTATTTTAAAACGAGGAAAATATTACATTTAATTTTAAAAAGTTTTACTTCTCTATATAAGAACATCGAATGTCAGATAAAAAAGTAACTAAAGTAACCAAATTTCTTAAAGATTTTTTTTTCGTTTCAAGTTCATACTTTGCTGTTGATACAAAATAAGTCAATTAATAAAAACAACTTAAGGCTTCAAAAAAAATTAAAGCTTTTTGGTTACATAAGTATATAATACATACTTTTTTTAAATAAACGTATTCATATAAAATAAATTGACTTAGGAGGACTTACTAAGTTACTTAATCTTGAAATTGTCAGTCAGTTTGTCTGGTCGCATCTTCGACCTCAAGACCTCCTCTCTATGATTCAAGGGAAAACTACATTTTTCAGAGTTCCAGAATGTGGTTTCTTCATTATATATAAGACTAGTAAATACCAACTTCTCTCATCACTTGATAAAGCTAATGGTCTCTAATAAAATTTATGCTCGCTCGAAACTTCCAACGATAGAGCACCGTCGAGATTTATACGTAATTTAACTAAAACAATTGCCTCATTAAGTCTTTACAATTTGCTGTTTTGTAATTTAATATAACCAAGCAAGAAGTTCAAGTTGATTAATTGTAGAGATTAATCTACTAGTATCTACGATAAAAATGTATTTGTAAATTTAGTCATATAATATAATAAAAGCGAAAGTTTGTGATTTTTTTTGTTTTATTTATTGCATACGAAAATATATGGAATAGATACTATCATACTTATACATATATATTTCAACGTTTACGTAAGCGATAACTTAAGGTCAGTGTCTGTCAAAGTCTTAAGAATCTAAGTGACATATTTTGATATTTTTTTTGCGTAGTTAGTCAAACTATAATCTTGGTCGTTGTTTGGCCGTGGTATTGAAAGCACGTGTTGCTGATTGCCACAACCAAATATCGACCCTCAAACTTATTTTATCTACAACTACTAGACATTGGCAAAATTGCGATAACGCAGCACTGCCATTTAACCAAGAAGAAGAAGAATTATTACCTACCTAAATACCCCAATTTGAATTATTTATTATTAATAAATCAAATTCACGTTTAGGTTTTGCTTAAAGCTTCTATTGATTAATAGGTATTTCAATGAAAAGTTTCGACATTTATCGCGAAAGTTTAATTCTGCAAACAGACCACCTGAATGTTACAAAATGTTTTGGAAACAATAAATCAAAATGGTAATACATTTTAATTTATAATTGAGATGTTGATTGAGCGACAAAATGTGAGATAAGAAATATCCCTTCATTTTCTTTGCTTGTTTTCTGAGTATAAATATCGGTTTTTTAATGATTTTGTGGCAATGATAGGTTACAACGAGTTCTATTTAATCTATTATACACATTAACAATTAATTATAAATACAATGATTGTAAGTGCCATAGACTTTATTTAGGCAGGCAGGATTCAGGCACTATCATAATACTCGTTGTTTATCATATCATATCAGCGGCCTCGGCGCAACCTAGTCCTGCGCTAAACAGAGTTTATATAATATCTAGATAAAGGACTAGAACTACATAAACAAACTTTTGTTTTTTTAACAAAACTGCACTCAGACCTTAGAAAGAGGGAAATTACAAATGTATTTGTCCAGTCTGGGGATCAAACCTTCAACCCTTGATGCTGAAGGCAGTGATGTAACTTAGTAACTTCACATCTAGAAATATAAAAGCTCTTTCAACATTGAACATACTGAACTATAAGTTAGTATTAGTCTTGATTTACGGTGATCTGAAGTTCTGCGGGTTCAAATAAACGGTTTTCGTCGACAAATCGGCACCGGATCACCTATGGGTATAATCGTGGACGTTCAAAGGTCAACAACGATTTTATCTCCACTATTCAAAATTATTGTATGCTATAAATAGAGCTTCGCTTTCACAATATGTCGATTTATTCAAAACTATCGATAGACATTTTCTCCCGCGCAATTGCCGGTCACGTGAAAATTATGAGAAAAATAGTTTTTTAACTAGCGACCGCTCCGGTTTCGGCTGCATATATTATGCATGTATTATACATATAGACCGTTCTATTGAATTCTTGTATCTATTTAAAAGGCGCGTAAGAATCGGTTGCGTAGTTTTAAATATTTAGGAGTACATATGGTTATAGGAACAGAGAAAGCGACTTTTTTATACAATGTAGTTATGATAATATAGTCTTCAGACCTTACCATTCAAATTAATACAGCCTCTCCTAACTTAAGCCGTGTATCGACTATGCGCTCCTGGCACGCGCGCCATGAATGACCGCGCCGAGAGTACGTTCCGTGGAACGCGTTCCAAACATTCGAACTGTAACAACTGAGCGCGTCTGGCGCGCGTGACAGCCATTCCAGTGTTATGACCCGTCGTCATGGAAGCTAGTCGTGTAGCTAGGAGCGCAACAAACACGAACAAAATACAACGTGACCGTCTCAATTGGCGCGCGCGCCGCGACTGACGCGTTGCTAAAAACCGACAACCGTCGGAACGGTCCGCTCCGCGTTCGTGCGTTCCAACGAACACATTGGCGCGCGTTCCAAAGTGGTATCCATTACGCGCGGCTGGAGCGCGCGCCAATGTTCGAACTGTTGGAGCGCATAATCGATACACAGCTTTAGAAGTTTTATAAGTTCTACTGAAAAGGGGCTGCTCGACTAAGTCGGAACTCTCTGACACGAAATCAGTGTATTATCTTTCGTGAGTGTAAAATTAAAAATAATGACATCTCATCTCAATGTGTATCTCAATCAATGTGTACGCCTTTACAATAAATCCCAGAGAGCGTTCAAAACCTTTCTATTAATAAATTTAAAAAAGTAGTAAAAGAACGTGTGTGCCAAAGCTTCAAGGTCAATGATTTCATAAATGATGGCACATCTTGGGAGTAGGATGGCTGCTTGCAAGGCTTCTTCTACACTATTATAATATGACTTACAATGATGTATTTAATATATACTTATGTTAAGTTACAGAATTGTAAATTTTGTATATTTTAAAAGATGATTTTTTTCCCCCTTTTTTGGTAAAAAGTGTGGGACCCGTGCGAGTTTCTTACGCCGGTTCTTCTCGCCGGGTTCCCGAACCGGTGGTAGGCACCATGTAGACTTTCTGAAAGTATTTGTTTTTCAAATCTACTCAGAAAAATAAATATTTTTCATTTTCATTTTTCATTTTTCATCTATATTTATCGGAAGTAGGTACTATCAGCTGTAATTCACCGTCAGTTGTCCACAATTGTAAAAAAAAACAATATTGACATGTCAATATAGTAGAGATACCCATGTTAAGGTTTAACTAGAAAAGAATCGAAATAAAACGGGATCGACACAGCTAGTTATCTATATATCTATATACATATCTATACATATAATAAAAATGTAACGAGTCGCTGTCTGTACATGGAAGATATATGAGAAAAAATATTATAGGAGACCTTTATTAACGCAATAGAACCCAAAACAATGATTTTTGTCTGTTTGTCTGTTTGTTTGTGCACACTAATCTCAGAAACGGCTTATCCTATCTAGATGAGGTTTTCAATGATATATTGTGGTAAGCTTCACTTAACATTTAGTGTTTAATTCGTGTCAATCGGGTAATAAATAAAAAAGTTATGGCAATTTAAAGAAGCACGTTGAACTTGCTGAACGTTTGTTGGCGCGGGTTAGGCATTTTCAAAAATGCTGCCCAAAGTTACTTTTCCACGCGGGCGAAGTCGCTGGCACAGCTAGTCTATTATATGATCTAAAATTTTACCGTACCAATATCAAAAGCACTCAGCACTTGTAAATTGGCACCGCTGGAGTACTTTAACAACGAAAATTTGTTAATTGCAAGCCAAAGTTGAGGTAACGGTGCTGTTACAATTAATTAGTCTTGTTACGGCTTTCGCTTCGGAAAAGCTGATATTTTCTAATTAATACATTCAGGGCTAATAAATTTGATTGCTTGCATATCTATTCCTAAATCCCTTCAGAGTTTTAATGGGAATCTGGCGGTGTCTATTTGTAATTTCGATTGAATATTATATTCAAGAGTGCATATTAGCGCCATTCCGATTGCTCCAATGTTCGTCGAGGTTTTTCTAAGTTCACTATCACTTTACGAAACGCAGAAAGAAACGGAAAAAAGGAAAGAAAGAACGTTTAAGATTGCGACTGACTCCGTATCCATGGTCAAAAATTAAATTATAAAAAAACCTTTCAGTGATTTTGCAGTATTATTTATCTACTTTCCAAATGTTATTGGCAAGACTAATGTGAAAAGCAATTTATCAATTACATGAATTTGGTATATAATTCGGAATGCATAATAACAAAATTGTAACGTATTATTTGAAACATATGATGAACACACATAACAAATAAGGATAGTCATTCGTATTCCAAGAAAAAAACGTCGCGTCGTCCAACTTCGTCCAAACTCGATCTATAACAGAGGCTTATTTGAAAAAACGATACTTCCTTAAATACTTTACATACCTAGGAATACTAATATAATAATAATAATAATAAATACCTTAGTAAAAGAGAAAGATATACTATCCCGGGTTTCATTTATCAGGGCATCGCGATTTAGCAACGGAAAACTGAGGAAATGTATTCTATTTGTTGCAATAACAACGTCAATCAACCGTGAATTGTCTTCCAATAACAACTTTATGTTTAGTGCCTAGTATAATTTACTGATCTTTGATCTTTATATGGTGGTCGTCTATACTATTTCCATGACTATTGGAATGTGTAAGTATATATAATATATTATATAATAGCGTTTTAAATGTATGAATATAAAATTTATAGGTAATAATTTTGTCGCTTTTTTGCTTATAACTTTAAGTTTAGTCAGTAAAATTACGTCTTTACATTTTTTTGTAAAACGCATTTTCCGGGATATCGCGAAAAAAGTATTATCACCCCTTTTTTGTCACCATTCAAAATGGCGGCTGAATGACAAGGGTGGCGACCCCATAAATTTCAAAGCTCATGTAACATTTCAATGCACTAACTATATAGTATAGCAATTAGTACAGTGACACTTTTAAATGTCCTAATAAGAAAACACTGTTAAGCAAAGTTCGACAAAAGTCAACTTGACATTGACTTTGACATGTAACCATCGCATAGCTAACATAAAAACAATAAAGATATATTGACCTTCGAAAGGAAATCAGCGTAACATGGAACGGGATTATTAGCAAAAAATGTCTCTTATTTCCTAGTTTTCCATTTCTTTCCACTCGGCTGCAGTCGAAACGTCAACGTTATTATATCCGTTTGCTTTTTTATTTCTTCTGGAACCTCGTTTTCCTCAAAAGAAGCCGTCTCAAATTGAGCACTTTAGCATCAATACGGTTTCATATAATTTTGAGTTCGAGAAAGTCGTAATAAGATAAAACATTAGTAGACAAATTTTGTTATTGGAATATTAATTCGTTTAAAATGTCTTGCGATTGACTAAAAATTAAATTAAATAGAATTTCTTCATTGGCCTTTAATGGAATGAAAAATTTATATTGGCGACAAGATTCTTTCTCAGTTCATCCGTAAATCGTTGATTCGATGTTGTAACTTTTATAAATAATATTTTATGTATTCTATGTTATTATTAGAGGTACGTAATTTTATAGCTATTGCTTGGTAGTTTTTCCTTTGTTCTGAAAAGTAGAAGTACCTTCATACTAAATGATTTCCTTGAAATATTTGATACTATACCCCAAGTCTAGTTGACACTGACTGGCCCACTGGGAGAAAAATCATCAGGGCGTTAGTAGCGATTTTTCGGTCCGGCTCGAAGGACCATAAGATGTGAAGAAGAAGCGGTCTTGGTAGCACTTTTAATATAATAACAGGATGGTGAAGAAAACTTCAGAATTCTTCAAATATTTTATTTCGTGTGCAAACTATAAAGATGTTTTCTGAACTAACTTAAACTATTTTTAAAAATAATATTTACATTAATATTTTGATGTACGATACTTATATCTTATATTATATACTTAATCGTACAACTCTTTTAATACAAAAATGGTGTTACGACGTATACCGTGATAATGAAATAATTTTATTTAATGCTTTTTATAATAAATATAAATGTATTACACACAAAAACTTTTATACCGTTAAATGTGTGAATCAGTCATATGCGCACATAATCTATTTTAAACATAATCCTTTTAAATCTCAGCTTTGAATGACGCACTTACGAGTATGTAACATGAATATTACGTTTGAAAAAACCTCTGCTCATCAACCATAAAAAAGTGTGGAAAATACAACATATAAAACTCGGATGATTCGGCCTTAATGTGGGTTTAAGTTTCAAAGTTGGAATTTGTTGAAAAATGCGGTCGGAAGTATAAAATTGTTTTATTTGATCCGGTGAAATTATGTTCTATGCAAATTATAACGACTATGGTACTTTAGGTATATTTTGGTATACTATGGTTTTATCTTTTATTTAAATTATATTTGAATTACATCTACTTAATTATTTTAATAATTGATGTGTGTGTGTGTGTTGTGATTGAAAAACTCTATCTTTAAGAAGACTAAATTAATTCAATTAAATTCTCGATGGCTTATGCGTGTGTACTATATTATATTTCTGTGATAAAATCCTTTAATCATTTTATTTTACCATAGGCCAAATATACATAGACTATATTTATATGTTAATTCCAATAAACTAGTTTACTAATTTAATTCAATTCTAAGCTAAAGTTAACAAAGTTGCTCACTAAGCTATTCTAACGAAAAATTTTGACTTGAAAAATTCGTACAAACATTTACGATTTCATTATTCATTTTTTGCTTAAGGGAAATAATTCTTATTTGAATGCCCAGGTACAGTTCCTTGCCCCGGGATCCATTTATATGCAAATATAAGGTATAAAGGACACTGAGGAATTTTCACATTACATACAAGCCGTAAAATTGTTTTTATACGATTCTATTAGCATTTAGAATTGGTTTATTGTATGTTTTAGAATATTTTTTTTTTTAATTATGAGATTGGCAATTTAATATTATTGAAAATTAATGTATAGGTAGGGACTTGCAACAAAATGTTTTAAAAACATATATATCAATTCTTTATGTATTTTTGCCAACTGCTCAACATGCTTATTATGCAAGCAGAAGAATTATAATTAATAAATCCAAAATCAATACTTCGCTCTAAGTTGACAAACAGTCCAAAAAGTGCTTCAGTTCATTAAAAAAATCAAATACTAACTAAATTGCAAAAAAAATCTGTCACTAACTCTTAATCTACAAACTCACATTCTCTACGACTCTTATACTATTTCACAGCTAGATTATCAGTTGCTCGTAAAAAGACTGAAGTCATTAGTTACCAATTATTCCTGAGATTACATAAAAGCTTTTGGCCTGCTCTAATTATCGACCTTTTGGGCGTTGAAGCAAGAAATTGATAAATGGCGTCTCCAGGGCTATTCCGGCGTGACCTAAAAACCTAGAATACATTACAACATGTTGATGAAAAAGAAATGTGACTGTAAATTTGGGGTAAACTTGTAGAGTGGTCGTTGATGTTTGGTCTGTTCTCTAGGGTATTAAAGCTGGAATGCCGCTAGGATCTTTGCTTGGCAAAACAGGATTGATTCTGGGTTATCTTGGAGATTCGATGCGACATTATTCCGTTTTAAAAACTCATAAAATTTTTAGAACTCTTCATATTAATTTTGGACTAACTATTTGCCACTACCTATGTCTTCTCTTAAAATTCTCTTACACAAATGAATCCGCGCGGTAGAACTAGTTAAGTCTATTATTATTTAATAACATAATAACTAGGCCAGATTATAGACGATTGGTAACAACATTATTTACTACTGATTGCCAAAACACATCATCTTAGATCAGCGAGTTTAGAAACGGTGTTGATGCAATTTCTCAAAATAGCTTTTGTTTGTGATATTTAGAACGCCATTGTTATCTTAACAAGAGTAGAATATCGTTTAAATCGACCCTCTTCAAGTCGAGTACCTCTTAAACACAAATAAAATGTACTCTCTTTCCTTCCATTTTCTATGAAAAACTACGAAACAGACCATTATTACTTAATGTTCCTAGTCAAAAAAATAAGTCAAAGAGCATCAAACACCTAGATATAAAGTATCATAAGGCAAGGAAAATCTTATCATTAGTTTTCGCGTTAAAAAGCAATATATATGCTCTCATACTTACTCACGTCCTCACAAAACTTAAACGTTGATATTGGTAGGATAATTAATGAACGATAATATATTTTGTACTATATTTATTAAAACACTGTTTTATCAAAACATACAAAACTTTCAAACTTAAATTTTACAAGTAAGAAAAGATGAAGGAACTGTAGATAAGTTACAGGCATGTACAACAATCTCTTACCTACTATGACATACAACGACGTTTTAAAGTAATTTTACATTTAATAAAAAGACAAGAAAATAAAAGAAACATTAATTAACTTAAAAAAATAAAATAAAACCGACTTCATGATAATACCTTTTCAACAAAAAAATAATCGTTCAAATTGTTTTATAATCGGCAGAGATATTGCCTATAAAAAGTTCATCCCCAAATTTCCACCAGTTTTTTTATTATTAAATTTAAATGGTACCACCCTTGAGAGACCAACCTGTACGCCAAAAAAAGATTTGTTGAAGTCGGTTCATAATTGGCGGAGTTATCGAGTAACAAACATACAAAAAAAAAACATACGGGTCGAATTGAGAACCTCCTAATTTTTGAAGTCGGTTGAAAAGAAAATAAAGAGAACATAAGAACAAGAGATAACTTCTCAACATTTAATGTAGATGAATAAATTTTATTTATCTATTATTTGAAAGTCTGACATTACCTTAATGTGTTGATAGATTAAACGATCCAACAGTTAATGAATCACAAAACATTAAACTCTGAAGTTTGAACACTCATCGGTCTGAAACCTTTAATTAATCATTTAAACTTAAGTGATAAATATTTAAGTCTAATATACATTTAATTAATATAAAAGCTGTATTTGAATGTTTATAGGAGAAATTCTTTAATTTTTCTATCAGAATGTTATTTACTTCATTACTGTAAAAAATATCTATGAGTTTCCGAATATAATACCTATTAAGGCGAGATGTGACTCCATTTAGTTATTTTTGGACTCTCCAGTTTATATCATTGAAATATAATAATGCAGTGTAGAAAAATATATGATTTAGAGTAAACATTTTAATAAAAATAATAGATGTTAGCGAATTCAATTAATATACTTTAGAAGCTATTTTTTATTCTAAGCATTCCTCTTAGTCTAATGACAGACCGCAAAGAAAATATTTGGGAACAAATTGTCAGGTAAAGATTAAAAACATTTTCTTCCCTGCAAATTCTCGTGGGAGAGTTTACTTTTAAATGCCAATTTCCTGAAATTTCTGAATATAAAATACAATATGTAAAATGAATGACATTCTATGAGTACGGATAATATAACTAAAAGTCTTTTATTAAGCATTTAAACTAGCAAATGATCCTAGCACCAATAATGACATTATTTATAATATAACAAAAACAGAAACAACTTAATTTGATGTATTGGAAATATTTTCGTGTTAAAATTGAATATGTTAATACACATATGTAGTAAGTAATCTGTTCTAAATAAGACAACAAAAACTTTAAGGTTAGACAACTCTTTCTATTAAAACTTTTAAATGGCTATTTTTAATTGTAAATACGTATACAGGCTAGTAGTAAGGCTTTGAACTTACATACCTTTATTTTAAAAGAGATTTTTTTAAACCGTTTTATATGAACTTTGCGTAGGTCATGTAGGACTTAATACTAAATAGAATCACAGTTCAATTCTATACACTATATATTTTTTTAAATTTTTAGACTCGCTGTACAAATATAAAAATGGCGGTGTGTCATCCCAATCTGGCCGGGCAAATCATGATGTAGCTAATTCAGGGTCCCCGTCCCCGACACTTATAATGCCATTGTGCACTACCCTAATCACTCAAACCATACTTCTTCGTCTGTCCCTCAACAAAGCAACGGGATAATGTGATTTTTTCGTCATGTAAGGGTTAGAGCACATATTATATGTATAGGTCTTTACCAAACTAATATTATAGACGTTAAAGTGTGTTTGTTTGTCCTTTCTTCACTTCCGTAGCTAAGCAATCAATCGACATGATTTTTGGCATACAGTTAGTTAAAAAGATGGAGAGTAACATAGGCTACTTTTGGTCCTAAAAAACATCAAGTTCCCAAGGGAGATTACCGACATATAGATACACCAAATATCGTCCATATATAACATAATAGAGCAACGAATCGACTTGATTTTTGGCATGTAGTTAGTTCTATATACATAAAAGCTAGATTTGTATTCGAATATATAAAGATTGAATTAACTCGATTGTTTTAACTTGATAATCTGACGGTGTTTAATAATGTCTTTATACTAGTATACTAGATGGTTTGCATCTTAGAAACTTTTACGGGTATGTAGAATATAGCGTTGATCATATATATAAACGTTTCTAATATAATAAGTACGAATGTTGATATTTAAAATACGTTCACGGAGGACTATTAAAAGAATTTGGCTCACCTTTACCATGACTGGATAGTTTTTATTTCAATATCTTACATAAACTTTTAAACTACGGAACCGATTTTGATGCGGTTTTTTTATCGGATGAAATTATTATTCAAGACCTAAAACCGCGGGGGGCGGCTCCGAAAAGGTTTGTATTGTTAAAAAAAATATACATGCGGACGAATTGAGAACCTCCTCCTTTTTTGTAGTCGGTTAAAAACTCAAAGGTGTTTCTTGTTGCAGGTTTGCCGAATGACTTGACAGTGTACTGGCATCAATACCCATATAGCTTGGGCATCATCTTCTGCAAACTGAGAGCATTAATATCCGAAGCGTAAGTTTTTCAGCTTTACTTTAGATCTATACTAGCTTATTGTACTATACTTCTGTTATTAAGAAACAAAAAACAAGAATGTACTTTAAAGTATTTCTATGTTAATTATGTATATGATTAAGTTTTCTTGTTCATAATATTTAATGGACAACAATTGACTTCCCAACAGTTCTTGAGATTATTCCATTCAAAATAAAAATAATCTCGGTTGTCTGTACTCTGTAGTCCTGCCGTTTTTGCGTGATAGAATAACAAACATACCCCTTCCATACATTCTCACAAACTTTCATATTTATATTAGTAGGTAGTAGGATAGTAGGATCTCGATAGAGATATAAAAATACAGTAAAAGAAAAGTTCGTTCGAAAATCCTGTTTCATATCTCAGAGGGGTTTACCAAAATTCTGTCTATTTTTTATCAACAAATATCGTATCGATATCGTATAAGCTACATACATGTATTTTTGTCACGTTTTATAAATTCCTAAAGACTTTCAATATTGATTTAGTGAAAACTGAATCTGTTTGTACGTATCGATATGAGAAAACAAATAAACATTTATAACAATTGTTTTGGGTCTCGTGTAAGGCATAGACACACTGGGGAAAACGCGGGGGTTTTATTATTGCGAAAATATATGACGTATATTCGTTTATTCTTTGATGAAAATCTACTTATTGGATACATAACACATGTTTATACTAGTAGCTATACTAGAAAACTACGCGAGCAAAACCGAAGGACGTGGCTAGTAAGAAATACATTAAATTGTAATCAGGTAGAATCCAGTACTTATGTTCAATAAAACCATATAAAAATGTTGAAATTATTATTACTTTTTTAATTACTACGCCTACGTGGGTGTACAAAGTCGTTTGTTTCTTATTTTATTATTTTTTTATATTATTTATTACCATACACATAACAACTATTTAATTATAACATAAAAAAGCCGGGCATTAGTAAGTCGTTGTACTTTTGTTGAAACGAAAGTTTTTTGCGATTTCTCTCAGTGTGTCTAAACCTATAGTCATAAAAACCCCCGTGGGTCTTGCAATCATTTCTTTATATTTGAAATCAATCTCTAATAAGTCTACTTAGTATTATATTAAGTTGGTAGGTACATACTACTTATATGATAAAACAGTTTAATTGAAAAACTTTCGTAATATACGGCTCTTAACTACGACATAGCTCTATTTTAATACCGGGTTGGTTGAAATAAAATAATTTCAAAAATTTTTCGAAATACTTAATATGCTACAAATGTATTAAATTTGTAGTGCAAATCCTTACTTATATTAAGAAACCGAATGTTTATTAGATGATATGTTTTTTACTTATACGTAAAATCTACAAAAATGATATCGTTAAATTTTGGCATATTGGTTAGAGTTAGACCATAGATAATAAAATATTTTTTTTAACTGGTGTTGCCATAGCAATTGAAAATATGTCTCAGTGCGTTGCAACTTAATAGCTTACAAAACATCTTCAAAACCATAGTAGCTATCTTCATACACGAAAAAGGAGCAATTGTACCCTGAATCATGGTTTGGGGATATCCTAAATAAATAGGGGTTCTCATTTTATGGTGGTATATTGATGTCACGTATTTCATTACTCGAATATTCTTAATAAAGCCTTGACTATTTGTATGGCAAAAACTATACGTATAAAATAACAATTCAGGAAAGTAACTATTTGCTTTTTCTTAGGAAAGTAACTTTAGGATTAAAAACAAATATTTTAGATTGTCAATTTTCCCCTCCCTGTTATTTCTGTTCCCCTTATTTAGAAGCTTTATCAAAAATAATTGCCAATCAAGCATTTAAATAATTAAAATTTGGTTCACAACTGTGCTGTTTGTCATGGCAACCATTAATCAATTAATTATTATTATTATTAACAATGAAACGGCCCTTTTCCGTTTTATAATATAATATTTCGTGGATCACAGCGTTGCTTGTAATTACATTTTTATTGCAGTAACGAGATGAGGCGTACTATAATAATATATTTTAATTAACTAACATAATCTCGAATTGGTCGTCTCTTTAGTTTGTATTAATTAATATTATTTCTCGTCACGATAATCATTTATGGGATATTTGAGCGTTGAGAGAATGTTAAATTTAAAATGCACGATCAAACAAAAATAAACGTCTTAGTTGACGGCCAATTGACAGATACGTCAAAAAGATATAAAAGCAGGCATATTCCCACAGATAAAGATTATAAATTTTTAGCCTCAGTTACCTAACTAACAAAAACATAAGCTCAACTACAGAAGTTGGACTTCAGTATTATTAGCCTAAATAATTATTGTAATTGTAAGAGCGTCTGAAAAACAGCGCGGTCTAGGACTTTTGTCTCGGTTTTTTTTACGAAAATAAGTAACATCTGGCAACCCCAAGATCTTGATAAAGTATATTCGTTATAATTTTTACAAACATTAACCCATATTTTGTAGATTGAAGATTCATTGAAACGATCCTTTATCATAGTAAAGTTGGTAGTATTGATTTATTTGAATTATGGAATTACTATACTAATGAACTTTGTCCCTCAATTACACCAGCATAAAACTCGTTCATGTATATAATATAATTTGGCTTGATATACAAGTTACAACTATTATAAATAATGTGGTTTTTGTAGTATATGTAAAAAACACTATAAAATAGACAAAATAGGAATCTAAAAACGAAAACGTTTTCATTAGTGTTAGAAATTCCAATTGTTATATCCTGACTCGTACTTGTCAGCTTTTTC
>JADANM010005043.1:5922153-5953564 GCA_026213755.1 Eurema hecabe | reverse complement strand
GTTTTTTAATGATTTTGTGGCAATGATAGGTTACAACGAGTTCTATTTAATCTATTATACACATTAATAATTAATTATAAATACAATGATTGTAAGTGCCATAGACTTTATTTAGGCAGGCAGGATTCAAGTACTATCATAATACTCGTTGTTTATCATATCATATCAGCGGCCTCGGCGCAACCTAGTCCTGCGCTAAACAGAGTTTATATAATAACTAGATAAAGGACTAGAACTACATAAACAAACTTTTGTTTTTTTAACAAAACTGCACTCAGACGTTAGAAAGAGGGAAATTACAAATGTATTTGTCCAGTGTGGGGATCAAACCTTCAACCCTTGATGCTGAAGGCAGTGATGTAACTTAGTAACTTCACATCTAGAAATATAAAAGCTCTTTCAACATTGAACATACTGAACTATAAGTTAGTATTAGTCTTGATTTACAGTGATCTAAAGACATGCGGGTTCAAATAAACGGTTTTTGTCGACAAATCGCCACCGGATCACCTGTGGGTATAATCGTGGACGTTCAAAGGTCAACAACGATTTTATCTCCGCTATTCAAAATTATTGTATGCTATAAATAGAGCTTCGCTTTCACAATATATCGATTTATTCAAAACTATCGACAGACATTTTCTCCCGTAATTGCTGGTCACGTGAGTATTCTCAGAAAAATAGTTTTTTATTAGCGACCGCCCGGCTTCGCTCGCATATATTATGCATGTATTATACATATAGACCGTTCTATTGAATTCTTGGATCTATTTAAAAAGCGCGGAAGAATCGGTTTCGTAGTTTTAAATAATTAGGAATACATATGGTTATAGGAACAGAGAAAGCGACTTTGTTTTATACTATGTAGTGATGATAATTTAGTCTTCAGAATTTACCATTCAAATTAATACAGCCTGTCCTAAGTTAGAAGTTTTATAAGTTCTTCTGAAAAGGGGCGGCTCGACTAAGATGGAACTCTCTGACACGAAATCAGTGATCTTTCGTGAGTGTAAAATTAAAAATAATGACATCTCATCTATATTTATCGGAAGTAGGTACTATCAGCTATAGTTCACCGTCAGTTGTCCACAATTGTAAAAAAAACAATATTGATATGTCAAAATAGTAGAGATGCCTATGTTAAGGTTTAACTAAAAAAATATCGAAATAAAACGGGCCAGACACAGCTAGTTATCTATTATATAATCGAAAATTTTACCGTACCAATATCAAAAGCACTTGTAAATTGGCACCGCTGGAGTACTTTAACAACGAAAATTTGTTAATTGCAAGCCAAAGTTGAGGTAACGGTGCTGTTACAATTAATTAGTCTTGTTACGGCTTTCGCTTCGGAAAAGCTGATATTTTCTAATTAATAGATTCAGGGCTAATAAATTTCATTGGAGCTTGCATATGGCAACTATCTATTTCTAAATCCTTTCAGAGTTTTGGTGGGAATCTGGCGGCGTTTATTTGTAATCTCGTTTGAATATTCGTTTTTTGGTGCATTTAAAAGTGATTTAATGTTTGATTGTGATAGTAAATCGTGCAGTAAATTAGCTAATTAGTTTCCAGGAAATGAAGAATTCATACGAGAGTGCACGTAAGCCCCGTTCCGATTGTTTCAATATTCGTCGAGGTTTTTCGTAAAGTTCACTATCACTTTACGAAACGCAGAAAGAAACGGAAGAAAGGAAAGAAAGAACTTATAAGATTGCGACTGAAGGACTTTGTATGGTCAAGAAATAAATTATAAAAAAAGATCTCTGCAGTGATGGAATTTAATTTGCAGTATTATTTATCCAAATGTTATTGGCAAGACTAATGTGAAAAGCACATTATCAATTAATTGAATTTGGTAATTCGGAATGCATGAAATATATTATGAACACACTTATTAAATAAGGATAGTCATTCGTATTCCAACAAAGAAATGTCGTCCAACTCTTAACAACCAACACTTAAATACTTTACATACCTAGGAATACTAATATTATAATAATAATAATAAATACCTTGGTAAAAGAGAAATATATACTATCACAGGTTTCATTTAACAGGGCATCGCGATTTAGCAAAGGAAAACTGAGGAAATGTATTCTATTTGTTGCAATAACAACGTCAATCAACCGTGAATTGTCTACCAAAAACAACTTTATGTTTAGTGCCTAGTATAATTTACTGATCTTTGACTATAAACATCTCTGTCAAGATGACTAAATTTATTTTATATGATCCGTTATATTGTGGTCGTCTATACTATTTCCATGACTATTGGAATGTGTAAGTATATAATAATTATAATATGTTATATAATAGCGTTTTAAATGTATGAATATAAAATTTATAGGTAATAACTTTGTCACTTTTTTGCTTATAACTTTAAGTTTAGTAAGTAAAATTACGTCTTTACATTTTTTTGTAAAACGCATTTTCCGAGACATCGCGAAAAAAGTATTATCACCCCTTTTTTGTCACCATTCAAAATGGCGGCTGAATGACAAGGGTGGCGACCCCATAAATCTCAAAGCTCATGTAACATTTCAATGCACTAACTATATAGTATAGCAATTGGTACAGTGACACTTTTGAATATCCTAATAAGAAAACACTGTTAAGCAAAGTTCGACAAAAGTCAATTTGACATTGACTTTGACATGCAATCATCGCATAACTAACATAAAAAAGATATATTGACCTTCGAAAGGAAATCAGCGTAACATGGAACGGGAATATTAGCAAAAAATGTCTCTTATTTCCTAGTTTTCCATTTCTTTCCACTCGGCTGCAGTCGAAACGTCAACGTTATTATATCCGTTTGCTTTTTTTATTTCTTTTGGGACCTCGTTTTCCTCAAAAGAAGCCGTCTCAAATTAAGCACTTTAGCATCAATAGGGTTTCATATAATTTTGAGTTCGAGGAAGTCGTAATAAGATAAAACATTAGTAGAAAAATTTTGTTATTGGAATATTGATTCGTTTAAAATGTCTTGCGATTGACTAAAAATTAAATTAAATATAATTTCTTCATTGGCCTTTTATGGAATGAAAAATTTATTGGCGACAAGATTCTTCCCCAGTTCATCCGTAAATCGTTGATTCGATGTAGTAACTTTTATAAATAATATTTTATGTATTCAATGTTATTATTAGAAGTACGTAATTTTATAGCTCTTGCTTTGTAGTTTCTCCTTTGTTCTGAAAAGTAGAAGTACCTTCATACTAAATGATTTCCTTGAAATATTTGATACTATATTCCAAGTCTAGTCGACACTGACGAGCCCTCTCGGAGAAATATCATCAAGGCGTTAGTAGCGGTTTTTATTTTAACCTTTGCCAAGATCCGGCTCGAAGGACCATAAGATGTGAAGAAGAAGCGGTCTTGGTAGCACGTTTAATATAATAACAGGATGGTGAAGAAAACTTCATAATTCTTCATATGTTTTATTTCGTGTGCACACTATAAAGATGTTTAATGAACTCACTTAAAGATAATATTTACATTAATATTTTGAAGTACGATTTGCTTAATCGTACAACTCTTTTAATAAAAAATAGTGTTACAACGTATACCGTGATAATGAAATAATTTTATTTAATGCCTTTTATAATAAATATAAATGTATTACACACAAAAACTTATATACCGTTAAGTATGTGAATCAGTCATATGCGCACATAATCCATTTTAAACATAATCCTTTTAAATCTCAGCTTTGAATGACGCACTTACGAGTATGTACCATGAATATTACGTTTGAAAAACCTCTGCTCATCAACCACAAAAAGTGTGGAAAATACAAACATATAAAACTCGGATGATTCGGCCCTAATGTGGGTTTAGGTTTCAAAGTTGGAATTTGTTGAAAAATGCGGTCGGACGTATAAAATTGTTTTATTTGATCCGGTGAAATTATGTACTATGCAAATGATAACGACTATTACTGTAGGTATATTTTGATATACTATGGTTTTATCTTTTATTTAAATTAAATTTGAATTACATCTACTTAATTATTTTAATAATTGATGTGTATGGGAGTGTGTGTTGCAATTAGTGCGTGTGTGTGTGTGTGTGTGTGCGTGCGTGTGTGGTGTGTGTGTGTGTTGTGATTGAAAAACTCTTTCTTTAAGAAGACTAAATTAATTCAATTAAATTCTCGACGGCTTATGCGTGTGTATAATAATCGTCAAAAAAGTTTAGCGATTGACGAGAATAGCTGCGCATCGGTAGAATCGCGCTCGTGGGTGCGAGAAAGACAACACGACTGGGACAACCAATCAACGCTCGCGCACATGACGATCACGCGCCCCGCGCGCCGCACCAATACCTCGATACCTTATTTTTGACTTCTGCGCAGGTTTCGTTCACCGCTAAAGGAAATTGACGATTACTATACTATATTATATTTGTGTGATAAACTCCTTGAATCATTTTATTTTACCATAGGCCAAAAATACATAGACTATATATGTTAATTCCAATAAACTAGTTTACTAATTTAATTCAATTCTAACAAATTTGCTTACTAAGCTATTCTAACGTAAAAATTTTGACTTCCAAAATTCGTACAAACATTTACGATTTCATTATTCATTTTTTGCTTGAGGGAAATAATTCTTATTTGAATGCCCAGGTACAGTTCCTTGCCCCGGGATCCATTTAAATATGCAAATATAAGGTATAAAGGACACTGAGGAATTTTCACATTACATACAAGCCGTAAAATTGTTTTTATACGGTTCTATTAGCATTTAGAATTGGATTTCCCCCCGTCAAAAAAAATCATTTAGAATTGGTTTATTGTACGTTTAAGAATAAATATATTTTTGTAATTACGAGATTATTGGCAATTTAATATTATTGAAAATTATGTATAACTAGGGACTTGCAACAAAATGTTTTAAAAACATATTTTTTAATTTTTATGTATTTTTTCCAACTGCTCAACATGCTTATAAGCATGTTCTTATAAATAAGAACACACGAGATTGGTTGGTACTGTAAAAAAAACTGTATAAAATTATAATGAATAAATCCAAAATCAATACTTCGTTGTAGGTCGACAAACAGTCCAAAAAGTGCTTCAGTTCATCAAAAAAATCAAATACTAAATTGCACAAAAAATCTGTCACTAACTCTTAATCTACAACATCACATACTCTACGACTCTTATACTATTTCACAGCTAGATTATCGGTTGCTCGTAAAAAGACTGAAGTCATTAGTTACCAATTATTCCTGAGATTACATAAAAGCTTTCGGTCTGCTCTAATTATCGACCTTTTGGGAGTTGAAGCAAGAAATTGATAAATGGCGTCTCCAGGGCTATTCCGGCGTGACCTAAAAACCTAGAATACATTACAACATGTTGATGAAAAAGAAATGTGACTGTAAATTTGGGGTAAACTTGTAGAGTGGTCGTTGATGTTTGGTCTGTTCTCTAGGGTATTAAAGCTGGAATGCCGCTAGGATCTTTGCTTGGCAAAACAGGATTGATTCTGGGTTATCTTGGGGATTCGATGCGACATTATTCCGTTTTAAAATGGTAGTAGGTAGTTGTTATTTTTGTCATGTTAGTGCGCTAGTAATCCAGGCCATAAAAATATACTCTGAATAAATTGTAGTCATGTAATTTTTAGAACACTCCATATTAAATTTGGACTAACTATTTGCGACTATGTCTTCTCTAAAAATTTTCTTACACAAGTGTATCCGCGCGGTAAAACTAGTTAAGTCTATTATTATTTAATAATATCATAACTAGGCCAGATTATAGACGATTGGTAACAACATTATTTACTACTGATTGCCAAAACACATCATCTTAGATCAGCGAGTTTAGAAACGGTGTTGATGCTATTTCTCAAAATAGCGTTTGTTTGTGATATTTAGAACGCCATTGTTATCTTAACAAGAGTAGAATATCGTTTAAATCGATCCTCTATAAGTCGAGTTCCTCTTAAACACGAAAGAAAGTACTCTCTTTCCTCCCATTTCCTAAGAAAAACTGCGAAACAAAGCATTATTACTTAATGTTCCTAGTCAAAAAAAATAAGTCAGAGAGCATAAAACACCTATAATACTAGTATAAAGTATCATAAGGCAAGGAAAATATATTCAGTACTTTTCGCGTTAAAGACCATACGCATACTCACGTACTCATAAACTTTCACGTTTACATGGGGTAGGATAGTGTACGTTAATATATTTTGTACTATATTTATTAAAACACTATTTTCATAAAACATACAAAACTTTCAAACTTAAATTTAACAAGTAAGAAAAGAGTAAGCAACGGTAGATAAGCCAGTTACAGGCTACATCTCTTACCTAAAGTAATTTTACAATTAATAAAAAGACAAGAAAAACAAGAAACAAAAAGATAATAAAGCGAACATAAGAACAAAAGATAACTTCTCAAAATCTACTGCATATATATAAATTTTATTAATATATAATTTGAAAGTCTAACATTACTTTAATGTGTTGATAGATTAAACGACCCAACTGTTAATGAATCACAAAACATTAAACTCTGAAGTTTGAACACTCATCGGTCTGAAACCTTTAATTAATCATTTAAACTTAGTGATAAATATTTAAGTCTAATATACATTTAATTAATATAAAAGCTGTATTTGAATGTTTATAGGAGAAATTCTTTAATTTTCCAATCAGAATGTTATTTACTTTGTCATTACTGTAAAAAATATCTATGAGTTTCCGAATATAATACCTATTAAGGCGAGGTATGACTCCATTTAGTTATTTTTGGACTGTCCAGTTTATATAATTGAAATATAATAATGCAGTGTAGAAAAATATATGATTTAGAGTACGATATTGAAATTCGTTTGAAACGTTAACATTTTAATAAAAATAATAGATGTTAGCGAATTCAATTAAAATACTTTAGAAGCTATTTTTTATTCAAAGCATTCCTGTTAGTCTAATGAAAGACCGCAAAGAAAATATTTGGGAAAAAATTGTCAGGTAAAGATTAAAAGCATTTTCTTCCCTGCAAATTCTCGTGGGAGAGTTTACTTTTAAATGCCAATTTCCTGAAATTTCTGAATATAAAATACAATAGGTATGTAAAATGACATTCTATGAGTACGGATAATATAACTAAAAGTATTTTATTAAGCATTTAAACTAGCAAATGATCCTAGCATTAATAATGATATTATTTATAATATAACAAATACAGAAACAAGTTAATTGGATGTATTGGAAATATTTTCGTGTTAAAATTGTGTTAAAATTGAATATTTTAATATACATATGTATATAAGTCATCTGTTCTAAATAAGACAACAAAAACTTTAAGGTTAGACAACTCTTTCTATTAAAACTTTTAAATGGCTATTTTTAATTGTAAATACGTATACAGGCTAGTAGTAAGGCTTTGAACTTACATACCTTTATTTTAAAAGAGATTTTTTTAAACCGTTATATATGAACTTTGCGAAGGTCATGTAGGACTTAATACTAAATAGAATCACAGTTCAATTCTATACACTATATATTTTTTAAATTATTAGACTCGCTGTCCAAATATAAAAATGGCGGTGTGTCATCCCAATCTGGCCGGGCAAATCATGATGTACCAGCTAATTCAGGGACCGTCCCCGACACTTATAATGCCATTGTGCACTACCCTAATCACTCAAACCATACTTCTTCGTCTGTCCCTCGACAAAGCAACGGGATAATGTGATTTTTTCGTCATGTAAGGGTTAGAGCACATATTATATGTATAGGTCTTTACCAAACTAATATTATAAACGTGAAAGTGTGTTTGTTTGTCCTTCCTTCACTTCCGTAGCTAAGCAATCAATCGACATGATTTTTGGCATGTAGTTAGTTCCATATACATAAAAGCTAGTTTTGTATAAGATATTTCTAATATGTATTCGAATAAATAAAGATTGAATTAACTCGATTGTTGAACCTCATAATCTGACGGTTTATTAATAATGTCGTCATCTTAGAAACTTTCTACGGGTATGTGGAACATAGCGTTAATCATATATATAAACGTTTCTAATATAATAAATACGAATGTTGTTATAATACGTTCACGGAGGAACTATTAAAAGAATTTGGCTCACCTTTAATATGATTGGATGGTTCATATTTCAACATCTTACATAAACTTTTAAACTACGGAACCGATTTTGATGCGGTTTTTTTATCGGATAAAATTATTATTCAAGACCTAAAACCGCGGAGGGCGGCTCCGAAAAGATTTGTATTGTTTAAAAAAAAAATAAAAAAAAATATTACCTATACATACAGACGAATTGAGAACCTCCTCCTTTTTTGAAGTCGGTTAAAAACTCAAAGGTGTTCTCTTGTTGCAGGTTTGCCGAATGATTTGACAGTGTACTGGCATCAATACCCGTATAGTTTGGGCATCATCTTCTGCAAATTGAGAGCATTAATATCAGAAGCGTAAGTTTTTCAGCTTTACTTTAGATCTATAGGTACTAGCTGTTTCTACTATACTTCTGTTATTAAGAAAAACAAGAATATACTTTAAAGTATTTCTATGTTAATTATGTTTTTGATTAAGTTTTCTTGTTCATAATATTTAATGGACAACAATGGACTTTCCAAAAGAAAAGGTTTTCGTTCGAAAACCCTTTGTTTCATATCTCTGAGGAGTTTACCAAAACTCTGTCTATTTTTTATCAACAAATATCGTATCGATATCGTATAAGCTACATACATGTATTTTTGTCACGTTTTATAAATTCCTAAAGACTTTCAATATTGATTTAGTAAAAACTGAATCTGTTTGTACGTATCGATATGAGAAAACAAACAAACATTTATAACAATTGTTTTGGGTCTCGTGTAAGGCATAGACACACTGGGGAAAACGCAGGGGTTTTATTATTGCGAAAATGTATGACGTATGTTCGTTTATTCTTTGATGAAAAAGTACTTGATGGTTGGCTTACAGGTAGATGAAGCCTTGGTTTTACATCATACAAACACATTGATTCTACATTTTTATGCTAGTACGGAAACTACGCGAGCAAAAGCGAAGGACGTGGCTAGTAAGAAATACATTAAATTGTGATTAGGTAGAATCCAGTACTTATGTTCAATGAAACCATATAAAAATGTTGAAATTATTATTACTTTTTACCCGACTGCCAAAGAAGGAGGGTAATGTTTTTCGAGTGTATGTAAGTATGTATGTCTTTTCCTTTGTGACCTCCTGTAGCCTAAACGGCTTGATGGATTTTGATGTATGAGGTATCGTTAGATTTGTCTTGATTACGGGAGTGTCATAGGATACATTTTATCCTAAAAGTCCCACGGGATAAAGACATAATTACTCTTTTTTTAGTGTGCAGTCGGGTATTTTGTTTTTTTAATAATAATTACTTGTTCAATTACTACGCCTACGTGGGTGTACAAAGTCGTTTGTTTCTTATTTGATTATTTTTTTATATTATTTATTACCATACACATAACAACTATATAATTATAACATAAAAAAGCCGGGCTTTAGTAAGTCGTTGTGTTTTTGTTGAAACGAAAGTTTTTTGCGATTTCTCTCAGTGTGTCTAAACCTATAGTCATAAAATCCCCCGTGGGTCTTGCAATCATTTCTTTATATATAAAATCAATCTCTAATAAGTCTATTTAGTATTATATTAAGTTGGTAGGTACATACTACTTATATGATAAAACAGTTTAATTGAAAAACTTTCGTAATATACGGTTTATTAAAGCTCTTAACTATGACATAGCTCTATTTTAATACCGGGTTGGTTGAAATAAAATAATTTCAAACATATGACATATTATTTCAATGTTAACATTCATTTAATCAAATTTTTGACGAAATACTTAATATGCTACTAATAATATAAAATAAAACTTTAAATTTGTAGTGCAAATCCTTACTTATATTAAGAAACCGAATGTTTATTAGATGATATGTTTTTTACTTATACGTAAAATCTACAAATGATATCGTTAAATTTTGGCATATTGGTTAGAGTTAGACCCTGGAGAACACAAGATTTTTTTAACTGGTGTTGCCATGGGAATTGAAAATATTTCTCAGTGCGTTGCAACCTTGTAGCTTACAAAACATCTTCAAAACCATAGTAGCTATCTTCATACACGAAAGGAGCAATTGTACCAGGAATCATGGTTTGGAGATATCCTAAATAAATAGGGGTTCTCATTTTATGGTGGTATATTGATGTCACGTATTTCATTACTCGAATATTCTTAATAAAGCCTTGACTATTTGTATGGCAAAAACTATACGTATAAAATAACAATTCAGGAAGGTAACTATTGACTATTTGCTTTCGTGTCGTTTTCTTTATATGGATGTCTGAAGGAGATTACAGTTAAAAAGTCGCCAGTTACCGTCTTTTCTAAGTAAGCTGTGTAATATTTTCATGTTTAACGAATTGTGAAAAATAGATATCTATTTTATGTTTTGTAGTATCTGAGCAGAAGCATTCGCTCAATAGTAACCTCGACCACCTCTGTTCATGAATAGTCGCTACGACTCGTTATGTTGCCGACCTTTAAAATAGGGGAAAAAAGAAAGGATTTGTGACAAGAGGTCATAAAGAGTAGGATTAAAGAAGACAATTATTTTGGATTGTCAATTTTTCCCTCCCTGTTATTAAAACAATTTCTGTTCCCCTTATTTAGGAGCTATATCAAAAATAATTGCCAATCAAGCATTTAAATAATTAAAATTTGTTTCACAACTGTGCTGTTTGTCATAGCAACCATTAATGAATTAATTATTATTATTAACAATGAAGCGGCCCTTTTCCGTTTTATAATATAATATTTCGCCACAGCTTGTAATTAATTTTTATTACAGTAACGAGATGAGCAGTTCTATAATAATATATTTTAATTAACTAACATAATCTCGAATTGGTCTTCTCTTTAGTTTGTATTAATTAATACTATTTCTCGTCACGATACTCATTTATGGAATATTTTAGCCTTGAGAGAATGTTTCATTTAAAATGCGCTTATAAACGTTCTTAGTTGACGGCCAATTGACAGATACGTCAAAAACACATAAAAGCATGCATATTCCTACAGATAAAGATTATCAATTTTTAGCCTCAATTAACTAACTAGCAAAAACATAAGCTCAAATACAGAAGTTGGACTTATTAGTTATTATTAGCCTAAATAATTATTGTAATTGTAAGAGCGTCTGAAAAACAGCGCGGTCTAGGACTTTTGTCTCGATCTTTTTTATCTGTTCCACTATAGGATATTAAAATTGTCTTTTTCATACACCTATTACCTCTCATATTGTTCCATAGTAACAATTGTTTTACATGTATAGGGACTATATTTGTTAAATTAGTTATAATTTATAAAAAATCCCCGTCTTCTAAATCCCATTCGTTTACGACGAAAATAATTAACATCTGGCAACCCCAGGATCTTGATAAAATATGTTCGTAACAATTTTTGCAAACATTAACCCAATTTTTTGTAGATTGAAGATTGATAGAAACGAACCTTTATCATAGTAAAGTTGGATTTATTTGAATTATGAAATTACTATACTAATGAACTTTCTCCCTCAATTACACCACAATAAAACTCATGTATATAATATATTTTAGGCTTGATATACAAGTTACAACTATCATAAACTAGCTGCCCCAAAGCGACTTCGTTCACTTTGTACCTATTCTACCCGAAATTTTATACTCTGTACCTTCCCTTTTTTTTAATAAAAACCATCCTTGTTCATGGACGAATATTTAAAAAAAGAATTATGTAAATCGGTTCAGCTGTTATCGAGTTATGCGCTTACCAACACATTTTGCGATTCATTTTTATAAATAAGATAATGTGGTTTTTGTAGTATATGTAAAAAACACTATAAAAATAGACAAAATAGGAATCTAAAAACGAAAACGATTTCATTAGGTCTAGAAATTCCAATTGTTATATCCTGACTCGTACTTGTCAGCTTTTTCTAGTGTAGTATTCAAAAAGATCTCCGGGGAACACTTTAAGTGAAATATCACGTCTATCAATGAACAAAAAAAGTAAATCGGAAAAGACTTTATTCCTCACAAAATAATTGATTAAATGTATTACAATTTAATAGTGAAATTTAATCTTTAATACATTCTTAAATTCTCTAGTAAATATACAAAATACGAAATGACGCCATTATTCTCTTTATATGTTATATCTAAATTTGACTATTGTAGCCCAATAGAATAAAATGAGGATAATTAAATTGTCTAGCATGTAGAGGTACTTTCTGTCATGATGTAATCTTAATACTGAATCGATATTGAATTATATCGCATAATAACTAGCTGATTAACGGTTGGTATTATCTAAAACCGCGGCTAATGAACACTTTCCAAACTGCTCGTGCTATGAAATCTGATTTTAATAGATAACTCGTTATACCTTTAAAAGTTTAATATAACTTAGTTTAGGAAATAAAATATTTATAAATAAAATATTTATAAAATATTTTATAAATTTGTGTTAGTATAAATAAAACATGCATAAATATGTGTTCTCGAAGTTTTATCTATCATATAGGACATTTAATTAGATTTATTTACCTATTATGAGTTTAAGAAGAAATAGAGGGCGTATTCTAAGTGCACAGCAAGTCATATACAAAAAGAAAATATTACTACATCCATTTAATCACTTATGCTTAAAAGAGTAACTAACCACCAATTCTTTATTTTGAGTTATTTAGTTAGTAATATCTTTGTTTCAGAGCCACCTACGTGTCAGTACTGACGATATCAGCGTTTACCCTGGAGCGTTATTTAGCGATATGCCACCCTCTACATCTGTACGCCATGGCGGGCCTCACGCGAGCCTCTAGAATCATCCTAGTATTATGGGTCGTGGCTTTCGTTTGCGCTTCACCATTCGCAGTATACTCTGATATCAGCTACCGGGATTATCCTCCAAGTAAGTTATTTGGTGAAGTTTTAATTTATATTTATATAAATTGAATGAATTAAACTGAGACAGCATTAGGATGATCGTAGGAGATCGTAGGATCATGCTTTTTCGGTGGGTAGCACAGGTAGATTTTTGTGTGCTTTACCGTTTTTTTTAACTTCAAAGTTTTTTATACTTACATACTTTGTCGGAACTGAGACAGCATTAGGATGATCCTATGATCTAAGGATCATACTACTGCAGTCGTTATTTCTTTAGTACTAAGAATTGGTTACAAATACATATATTTATAGAAATATTATCTACTACGTATAAGCTTAGGTTCATTTTAATGCCGTGGGAAAGCGTTTAGCGTTCGTCTATGCTTCACTATTGGGTGTATATTCTGATAATATTTTTATGCTTCCTATTCAGGCCGGGAAGCCATTACCCTTACATGGCAACATTTTCCATTAGCCATAGAGTAAAAACAAACATTGATGCGACACTATCTATATAAAGGATTCTTAACATAGATAAAATATGTTATCATATCAGGTTACGGACTTGAAAACCGTCTCAAAGAGCGGTCTCAAGCTAGACTATATTGTGTATTACGTCTTTTCGGTATTAGCATAGTTAAAGCACTCCTTTTCCTCCTATAAGCAATAGAATATTATAAGCTCTCAGCTAGTCCGAAATTTTGATAATACTTTTATCTTCGTAATCGTAAATTTATATTTAAGTATGTGTTAATTGTAATAATAGTCTATATACTCATATAATCTATACTAATATTATAAAGAAGTAAAGTTTGTGTGTTTGTTAAATTGTAAGGGGTAATCTCGGGATCTACTGAACCGATTTAAAATATTCATTCACCAATAGAAAGCCACATTATTACTTAGTCTATGTCATAGGCTATGTAAAAAACCGAAAAGGATAATTAACATTATGCCCAACGAAGTGGGCACGGGTCAGCTAGTATTATTCGTATATTCGCGTTTTAAATGTCCTCAATCTCTGGGAAATAGGTCGAATTTATCTTGCAAAACTTTTCTAAATATGTACGTTTGTACTTATAAACTTTTCAAGATAATAAAACTTTCAAAAATGTGAAAGTATTTGGACTTTTGAGATGATGATTTGTATGCAAAGAATGTTGAACGATCGTCCCCCGTAATTGAAGTAATAATATTCCAGACACGAACATAGAATATGTTTATTAATTTATTGCGTAATAATCGTAATTTGCGTAAAAATAGAAACTGAACCGATTTTGATAACTTTTTTTTAGAATATTTCTCGTAGTATGACGATGGTATATGGATAATAAGGGCCGGTGTAGGGTCAAACGGTTACGTGTAGGATTGGTACAGCGGTATTTTGATACAGCCAACAGCGAAATTAAACTTCTTTCTTGTTAATAAAATCTACTTAAGCTTTTTTATTTCAATTTAATTTCAATCATGCGTTTCCACGTAACCTCTTATCTAGAAAATTCTTAAATTACCCGAATTTTCTTATTAGAATTCGGTAAAGTCAAATTTCAACAGCAAATTAATTGGATCATATCGGTTTTCAAAGAAATAAATGAAATTCGCAAATAAAATTCCAGCCAAGACGCGCTGTCTTTAATAAAACAAATGAAGGCGTCCAAATATTTATTTTATCGTCTCCTTCTTGGAATCGGGAACAAAGTGGGTACCATACATTATTTATTATCTTACGAATAAATTGTTTACGTACAGGAAAAGCGAAAATTATAGCTTTCCACATACGGGTAATTTTAAGCAACAAAAACTTTTCCTCTAGCTAAGTTTTCTTTGGTTCAATTGGTTCTTCTTTAACCGACTTCAAATAAGGAGGAGGTTTCACAATTCGACTGAATTCTGTTACACAAGAGGGCTGTCATAACAAACCAATCGCGATGTTAGGAAATAATGTTTACCCACCGATCGCGTTAAAATTCATCGGGATTAATATTCAATTTCATAAACATCAATCATGGATGTATTGTGCCAAGATTATCTATACTTTGCAGCTAATTTCAAATTTGAGTGTCAATGTTACCTACATAATCCAATCCATGTGTATTATAAATTTCAAAACACGTTAAAATATTTTAGACTCTTAATATCTAACTTATATTAAAGAAAAAAAACGCTAGTGTCCATTTCTTTTTGATTGTAAAAATATTAGTTATTTATCTTTTACCATAAAATAATTTTACAACTAGCTTCTTAAAACTTTTTTCACTCATACCTAGAATTCGTTTTTTATTAAATCTAATTCTAAAAGCAAGACATTAAAAAAGTCGTCTTTAATAATACACCTTAATATAGAACATAGATAATAGAATTACTAAACACGCTTTAACGAACATATTTCTACATTAAATTTGACGCACAAAGGTTAGTCTACACCAATATACGTGAAACTACATTAACGTGAGCTAACATTAGATTAATCCAATATGTATTTAATTAATTTCAATATAAACCGTGTATACTATGCCCTTTGCTGCTGAGAATTGTCTAAAATTCGCTAGCTAAATTTATCGCGAAAATGTATGAATATTTTTAAACGTGACTAAAGTTGTGTCATACGAAACTTATGAAAGTCATGAATAAGACCAGACTGGTGATACGTCAATGTATAAAAGTTGTTGGTTTGTCTAGACATGTGTCCAAACTAGGTAAATACGATTATTTATAATGGAGTTTCCAAATAGGCTCATCTATTTGGAACTTTTAGCTTTTGAATAATGACGGGTCTTGCTTTCCTGGAATGTAATCACGGAACTAGAAACCTATGAAACGCCATTACATTAAAAGCCGTGTATAATTTTGAAGTAATGTATTATACTCGTTCACCAGCATTGAGCGTACAACTCGTTATCGATAACAATTTGCGATTCATTTTTAACCGACTTCAAAAAAGGAGGAGGTTTTCAATTCGTATTGTATGTATAATTTTTTTTTATGTAAAAGTAAAACAATAAGTGTTTGTTTGGTTAAATCGATATTGCATAGATTGTTGTAGCTTTTACTTGGTACCGACGTCTAAATTATAAAATAACTATTAAATCATTTCTATATACTGAATGAAAATGCGGATTACTTTGTGGGAAGCAAATTTATTTTTGGCTTTTTAGTTTGAAGTCGGTTAAAAATTATTTTATTTATATTAAACATTGTGTTATTTTTTACTTACTTAAACTGACGTTATATACCTAGTAACTTTAGTATCGTCGTAGTGTTTTGTAAAATCCTATATTGTAATAATTGTCTTTTTCACAGATTCAGGCAACATATCATTGGACTCGGCGTTTTGTGCCCTGATGGCGTCATCGCCGCTTCTCGAACTAAGCAGTATATTTTTCTTCTTCGTTCCTGCCATTCTTATTCTTTGCCTGTATGTCACTATGGGCTGCCATATAAGGTAAGTTTACCTATTATTAACAATTATAATTGAAAACTGTTTTCAATTTTATTTTATTTATTTTAAAAGATGCTATTAGTGGACGGCGTCGGTTAAATAATTTCGATCAAAAGCCGATTAACTATTTACGTTGTGACGTAAATAGTTATTAATTTCTATTCCATTACACGTATTTAATCGGTTTCTATAGAAATCGTTCACATAAATGTGAAAAGAAGTTGAAATTAATCTTATTTAATTTAATCAATATTTGATACTAAAAATATACGTATAAATTCTTACGGATATATATTCAATTGAAACCAATACGTGGTCTAAATTGAAATTCACTCGATCGGAATTCAATGTTTTCTATTATGAATGTGAAGCTCTAATCAATCATCCATTTACGAGTATATTCGTACATTTTATAGATTTTTAACGCTTGTTTTTATTTTTAACTTAAAAACAAAGCAAAGCTGGATTGCTGGATGACTGGACTCTATTTTGGACTATTATTTTGCAAACGGTTGCGATAAATCTAATGACTTAAAAATTATTAAAATAAGAAGAAAGATTTTTTTCAATCCAGCTCGCTAGGGTTGGTACCACTCATAGAATACTGACATCAATACAGTTTCTTTCGATAGATGGGAGCACCATTATTGAGCCTATTTACCCTTCCTACCCCTACCTATACTTTATTCCCTTCGTCAAAAATTATTTCTTTCTCCCTCTTTTTTAAAAGCCGCCAACATATCGGTCTTGAGTAAGCTCCGCGGTTATGGACGAAGTTGGTCGCTAACCATCAGGCTAACATCCTGCATCATATATAAAATCAATTATTATACAGGTAAAGTTTATTTTCGTTTCAAAATATCCTTGGAAATAAGCCGTCCAGGTCAGGAAGTGTCGATACATCATATTTGTCGTTAACGACAACGATAAACATTTATCTCGGAGCGCTCCTACGGTATAGTGAATAAAAATATCGTAGAAACTTCATGGCATATTTACATAAAAAGGTTTCGATCTACATACCTAAGTACATTAAGTTTATATTTAAGACAAGGAACTCAATTTCATGCCCAGAGGTTTTGCCCGTACTGGGCTAATTATTTATCAAATAATAAAAAAAGAAATTCCTCGTTTAAATGCCGGGCCAGGGAATCGAACCGTAGTCTATTCGTTTTTGATTCAAAAAAACATTTTTTCTAACCAATACTGATGCTAACACGTATTCAGAAAACCCTTTACCTTTTGTTCTTTTAATGTTTTATTCATATGTTCATTCACATATTACGTCAACCCATATGCCACAGAAAAGTTAATCTAAATAATTTGTACCAAAAAGGTCCGATTTGGTCTTCTCACCTTTGCCAATCAGTTTTTTGAATATTCTTTATTTCATATACGAGTATCAATTTGTTCATGAGTTGGAAAGAAACCGGTTAAGTAATTACAATTAGAATCACTTTGTTTTAAAAACAAAACGACCAGTGAAAAGTGCTTAGTTTGATTTATAAATTATAATCTGTTAGCTAAGCAGAAACCGTAAATTATCTAACATTCCTGCCAATGGCCTTTCCATTATAGATGTATGATACCTGACAAACTATATAGTATATACTCTATAGTCTATGGATAGTAGAGATATATTGGATTTTAAATTCTACAGATTCTATTTATATTTTATCATTAATTAAACTCTTAAAAAGTTACAGTTAGTATTTGTTAAAACTGTAATGTAATACATTGTTATACGTTATTGTTTAAAACTGAGTCTTTTAACAACTGACATACCACCTACCTTTGACATTCTTTGCTAGTATATACGCTATATCTACATAGGAGTACGGTCTCTGCTAGGAACATACTACATTGCCTAGCCTAGACGTCGTATTGACATTTGCCGAGTAACTAAAAGTGAGTTAATGCTGTGTGTTTATTCGAACTACACTTAGACTGAGAAAATTGAAAGGGTAGGAATGTTTTCTCGACAGCTGGAATAATATACTGGACTTGGTTACAGTCTACGGATGACCTATGTGTTTTCTAAATGATATAGACTTTAAAATAAAACACTATTTAGGTACTAACTAGACATGTTCTTTATAAATAAATATTTTTTTTTATTATTCTGCATTTCAACATTATTTATACTCTCTAGAAACTTTGTATATTGTAAAAAAGCTCGTGTTGCAAGCGGAACACTTTTCTTGTCGACATTCCTTATTTCCCTCTATTCATCCTGTATTCTGTTCTTTGTCAGAACTCCTTTCGTATACCTAAGAAGAAGAGAACACCAGTAAGCATATTCATAAAGCTGACAACGAAATCACAACGCCTTGTCGTGAAAATGCTCATAAGTCATAAGTAAACCAAGCGATTCTTTTGCTCTGATGTGCAAAAACACACAAAAGTTCAACGTTCCGAAATGTTCTACATAATTTAAATAAAAGATGTTTAAGCAATGCAAACAATACTGAATAATTGAATTTAAATTTTCGCAGGTCAACACGTATCAACAAGAAAAGTCAGGGCTTGCTGAATGGACAAATACATGGAGAGACGCGGCAAGCAAAGTCGAGGAAAGCTATTATACGGATGCTGGGTATGTAGTTTTAAAAGCTTTTATTTAAGTTCACTTTTATATGTATGTATGTTAGTATGTTTACAAATCTTCCAAGGATGATTTGAACTACTTTCGGTGGACTGATTGACCTGAAGCTCGGTACCTATGTAATTTGGATGACAATACAATAATATGGTAGGTACATGGAGCTGGTCTAATAACGAGGTTAGATAGAACCATAGAAACTTCGGTTCTTGTGGACTGATTGGGATGAAATTTGGTGTCTTCGTAACTTGAGTTACAATAGAAAATTATTTGGCTAATTTGACGAAGCGATGAATGATGTCCATAGTACAACTTACAAAAATGCCTCTAAAACATTTTGCAACTTATTTAATTAAGATAGTCATCATGCAAGGATATTCGCTTGGTCCGTTTTCCCAAATTGATGGGTTACTCGGTTGATAATTGGATAAAAGCAAAGCTTGAAAGTAAGCGAATAGAAGAGGGAAAACTCAATAAGTAAAGAGATTTTGAGAAGAAATTCCGTCCCGAACAACCTGGTATGCCCAATTATTTTTCGGGCCTACGCTTTTGTTTTGTTTAATTAATTTACTAGCCGTAAAAGTGATCGGAATCTCTTAAAAAAATATCTATAATATCGTTAAAGAATATTTTAAGTAAGTTTTTTTTGCTTAGGTAAATCAGGAGAAAATAATAGAAGGTAACATTTTATAACAAATGTAAAAAAATATCGGCTTTTAAGTAAATTTTCTAATTTCCGTAGAGTGATTTTCCATTTCCCTGACAATCACCTTACAATTGTCGATTCAACGTGCCTCACGGTGTTTTTCAAATCTATTTTCACTTTATGAAAGCCTGTAAAGAAGCGAGAAAATATATAATTACATTAAGTCGTAGGCTTTCCTGCTAATAAAAGTTTATTCAACAAATATTCTTATACAAGCTGTCTTCCGTGGGTATACCAGCTTTAATCCTTTACTAACTTTTATTAATTTTTTAACACCTTGAACTATGCACATCGCTATAAAACAAGCTTAGATAGTTTCTCAAGTTTTTGACTATGCCTGTATTAATTTTTATTAAAATCGGTCGAGTGGTTTGGACGTGAAAGAGTAACAGGAAGAGTTCCAACATTATAAAGAATCAGTTATTTTTATTGTTAGTTTAGGAGAATACCGTATGATTTTAGTCCTACACGGGATAATTTAGACTTATAGTGCATAGACTGATAGTCCCTTAATAAATAGGTCCGCCGTAATTGAAGCCAAAACTGTATAGCTAATTGTATATGATGTGAACAGCTCGTTCCTATACTCGATGACACGCACGCAAGACCACTGCAGATAATGTTGTTGCTGATAAGAAATTTAACCTATAAATGTGGAAAAATTGAAATCTATGTAAATTATACGAATTTTGATGCGCGGCACAGCGACGATCTATGTACATAGACAACATTGTCTAGTTGAAATAGCTTCACTTTTCTAGGTTCTAGGTGTTATTAGTCTATGCCTGTACCTATCAGACGGTTTTTAACAAAATAAAACAGAATGTAATCCTAGCTCAGACAAAGGCTGTGTCGAATTTGTGCGAATTTATATAAAAAAACACATACATTGTAGTACACGATCGGTCAAATAGATGTCTGTATTTGACAAGGCCCATTTCAATAGCTACAGTTTCGTTTCATTCTCTTTTGTGTTTTTGTGGAACGAAAAAATCTCTCAAACAATGTATTGCGTAAGATATTCTGTATTGGACAAATTATTGGATACTTCGAGAACAATTTGCTTTTCATTTATTTTACTACGACACAATTAATTACAAAAGTGTATTTAATCATTGTACATTACAAAACATCTTAACGCTGATATTTTCTCTCTGTATTTTGAAAATTACTATTTTATCAATTATTTTGTCCTCTTGTGACGACACTTATTTATTAACCGACTTCAAAAAAGGAGGAGGTACCATGAAAAACAATAACTGTTGTTTGGTTAAATCGACATTGTATAGATTGTTACTGCATTTACTTGGTACCGACTGCAAAATTATGAAATAACTATTTTAGTGAGACAAAATTGGCGACAACAGCCTGTTATTTATGATAAGGTCACGACACTCATCCGCTCATTAAAATGTTCTATTCTTCTGTAATTAATCCATTTAATTAACAAAGTTTCTACATTCTTAACGAGCAGTAAAAACCCCATTTCAAATTCGAGGCACAAAGTTTAACAATGTCAAACAGATCCGCGCAAAGTTGAAACATCGCGTCTTAGTATTTTAAAAGACCTGTAAATACTTAGTAGGCTTCAAGAAGGACCTAATTAGATCTTACTTAATAAAGACCGTGCCTAGCTTTCGCGTGAACTCAAAAAAGGTTTTTTTATATTAAAATTATATATGTAAAACAAAGAAGGGTTTGTTACACTTATAACTCGAGATCGGTTAGACCAATTTTCATGGTTTTTGGTTCGTTGGAATTTTTTCCAACTCGAATAGCAGAATACATCTTAAAAATAATGAAAACTTTATATCAAAGTCCACGTGGAGTGCGGACTGAGTCGCGGGCAACAGCTCGTATAAAAATAAATCACCAAATGTGTTCCTAAGTGTATAACTCGTATACGTGGTTCGTCTCAATGTTGAATGCTTGTCCAAATAATGTGTAAAGTTACTTCAACATATTGAATACATTTGCTTACGCTAAATTCATTAAAATTGAAAGCATCAAATTATTATTTTTAATGTATATCTTAATCGTATCTATCGTGCTTGCTGTAAGGAAAGCTAACGATGAAAACTGTGAAAATTTTAGTATTTAAAACCGAATAACACGAGACTAACAAAATATACTAAACTTTCTCAACATAGAATCACAACTTTGTAATTACTAATTAATTAGTAGTACGCTTGTATGGCTCATAATCAACTAGATAGACCGACAAAATCAAAGTTTTAGCGACAAATTAAAAACTAATTACAACAAATTAGTTGGAAAGTCTGCGCAGACGCGTTACTTCTATACAATGCCGCCATTTTGTTGTACAACTTCTACGAATTCTAATATAGTTCGATATTTATATATTCCTATCTACACTAGTGATCATTTTTCTTTTCAGTTATATTTTTACTTATGGTAATAATTATCTTAAGTTAGTTTGATGCTATATTATTCATAGATTTAGAATGCGTTTCGCTACGCAAATTCTACATTCTATATCTATGATATTATTAATATTTATAATTATTTATTATTCATGACATTGTTCATTTCATTCATTTGTAATGAAAAGATCTGTCAAAAAAATGTTTTAGAAAACATTTGTTTAGACATTAATTTACGCATTTTCCAGATTTAATACTGAAATCGATAGCAATTGTCTATTGCTCGAATAATAAGTGCCGGTTGCCTCATCGTTAGGTTTTTTGTATCTATATAATAAAAAAAACCTAATTTTAAAGTCCAGTAAAATAAACAAAATAAAATAAAAACCAAGTTGTACTTTATTTAAAACATACTACTATAAATAGTACTTTTATAACATACGAAAGCATTATCAATACCAATCTCCCTTTGCGCAATTCACGAGCAATAAATATTAAAAAGAAAGCTTTGTATCTTACACCGATAAATATTGTCTACTAACTATAACCATTTCTACTAATTTATAGACTACTAACAGATATAATATAGAGTCAAAAGCACGGCCAGATAATAAGAAATCTATTAATTTTTTCCTAAGATTTTATCTAGCGTGAAGTCACTAGCTTGATAGATGACCCTAGTTTTAATGGCAAAAATATTTCTTTTCGAGAATAATATTTCTCGTATCTATTTCGCGGTCTTGGTTTCTAGACTTGTTTTGTTTCTGCCTAGTTGAATTCACTTAGGCTTTGTTGTGAAAGTATCATATATCGTGAATGTAATTGATGGTTAGTCTGAAACACACTATAACGGTGGTTTTCTTTAGTACTATACTAGCTGTTGCTCGCGACTTCGTCCCCGTCGGATCTATTTCTTTTATTATAATATGTTATAGTGAGTCAATCTTAGAAGATAGACATATACTGTCGCGAACTTTTTTTCAGATCATTTTAAGAGGAATAATTCTTTCATTCATATTTCTTGGTATCTTGAACCGTTTTCGCAGCGCACGCAAAGGAAACCCTGAAAGATGAATAATTTTCCCCGTTTTTTCCACATTTTCCATTATATCTTTGCTCCTATTAGTCGCAGTGTGATGTTATGTAGCCTAAAGTCGTTAGTCGTCGTTAAGCCTTATGTAGTTGTCTATTCAATAAAAAAATAATTTTTCAATTCGAACCAGTAGTTCCTGAGATAAGCGCGTTCAAACAAACAAACAAACTCTTCAGCTTTATATATTAGTATAGATTATATGTGAAGGCGTGAATGTGAAACTGTATATGGTACGGTGAGATAAGAAGCACAAACCTAGCCAATATTTTGCTTATTAAAATACATCGTATCCATGATAGAAATAATTTTTATAAGGAGTGTACAAAAAAATTGATATATTTACATAGTAGTTTGGGACATAATATTTTAGATATAATACTTGGGGTATTCTTTAATTTATCAAAATGAGTTGATCAAATATAAAAATAAACAAAACTTAGCACTTTCTCTTTTATTGTATTCATTTATTATATTCTTAATATATCAATCTGATAGTTGATGTCCACGCTATTTAAGCTTGCCTTTTTGTAGATCTACATAGGATATCCTTTAGCCTCGGGGAAAGAATGTATAAAAAAAACAACCAAAATCTCTCTGCGTCACGCTTTCTACTAGATATTATCTGTATCAACTTAAGCTTTGAACTTTCTCTAGTCTTCTTCTTCTTCCTCTAGAGTCTAGACCGTTTATTTAAAGATGAATGTCTTCCACAGTTGCAGTAGTGATAGCCTTCTTCGTGTGCTGGACGCCGTTCCACGTGCAGCGCCTGTTCTACATCTACGGCTACGGGCTACCACAGTTCCACGTCATCAATGAACACCTGTTCAACGTCGCTGGTGCTTTGTACTACGTGTCCGCGACCGTCAACCCGATACTGTACAATGTCATGAGCGCCAGGTGAGTTGCTATGAATAGCCTAGTAGATAAATGCGTTATGACGTCGCTATGCTACGAGTATGACTACGGCCTACCAAAGTCCTACGTCACCAACCAACGCTTGTTCAATGTCGTAGGCGCGTGGAACTACGTGTCTGTGACTGTCAAGAGTCAACCCGATACTCTACAATATCATGAGTGCAAGGTCAGTTGTTGTAGCTAGCCTAGTAGATGCGTTATGACGTCACGCTACGAATACAGCTACGGCCTACCAAAAATTAACATAGTCAACTAACACCCGTTCTACGTCACCGGCGCATTTTACTACGTGTGCACGACTGTCAAGTATAAATCCGAGATACTCTACTATGTTAAGAGCGCTAGGTCAGTTGGTACAGCGAACACTATAGATGCGTTATGACGTGACTTTGGTACGCCTACGGCTACAGCTTATGACATTTTAATATCATCGAATATCACCCCTGCAAATTTTCCGTTCTGTATCTTGAATCTAGGTAGGTTATATAAATAAAAAGTAAATACATATTTATAAAATAAATTTCGTAAACAATAAATGACATCGTTACCCGTTTCGTTTAAAGCATACTGTAGTTAAAACATGTATGATATAGTATTCTAGGCTATTAAGTTTCTTCTTCATTAAAAAAAGAAAGATGTGCCTAATCAATGTCGTACCGTACATTTTGAAATAAATAGATGATTACAAAGTATAATATGGTTTGCCTCCAAAATAATACGTTTAACTATAATCAATCCTTTCGATATTGTTTTACGAAGCATGAAATTATGAGTAAGGGATTTTTCTCCCGTGGGAATGGCAGGAACCCATAGCCGATCCAACCGAGTGGAAAACTATAAATAATAAAATAATACATTTTCCTTTGTAAGTCTAATTCAGTGAACTACCCTACCTTACCCTTATCAAACGGTAAATGATAGGAAACGCTTTAAGACCTTTTGAATTTTTTGCCCATTGTGACTCTTATAACTTTCAGTGTTACCACACTAAGTACATTTTTTTCAAATATTTTTTTAATATAGAGAGTAGAGACTATGACAGTAAAAAAAACTGCATTCAATTTCCGAAAAAAAAAATTAAACTTAATTTAGTAGATACAATTCAAGTTTTTGTGAATTCAACTTTAAATATTTATAGTATTAATATCAATTTCTTTAAATTTTCAGATAAAAAAATGTTACCAGTTTACATACTCTTTATAGGTAGTCAAATGTTAAGCTAAAATTTAAACAAATGCTTTTAAAAAGTTACTCAAAGGTGTTAAAGAAACATTACTCCTGCATTATTAAGTTATTTATTAAAGTTTATTTACTGTTTCCCTAAGCTTTTCCATTGAAAATCGAAAACCAAGTCTCTATCGAAAATTACTAGCCACAGAATTCTAGATTATTTCTAAGAAGTGTACCATTCTCTTAGGATTGCCAGCTGTTGACACTAGTTGTTTCGTGATCAACATTTTGAATACTTCGCAAGGAAACTTATCAATTTTTTTTTAAACCGGTTGATTAATTGTCACTATTATTTGATATAGTATGTGTATAATATAAGCCGCTACCTACGTGCAATCAATGATTCGAAAACTACTAAATGGATTTACTATTTTGCAGTTTTCCTATCAGTAATAAAAACTTTTTTATATAATTTCTCAATAACATTATGTATCTCATCATCTTGTTTAAATGGGAGAAGCCACTGGCTCCCGAAATACAGTTTAACACCAGTTCAAAAGCCTATGGGTTCATAGGCTTATATGTATTTAATCTTACTCAAAAAAAGTATAATTATTATTATTAGTAATAAAACATCCTTACAAACATTAGTGTTAATAAATAATGTAAGGTTTTTAATATATTATATTTAAAACAGAACACACTATACATATTTAAAACTTTATATGCCTATCGGTAGTTGGAGAACTAATTAGTTTTCAGTACGTTTTGAAGTTCGACATTGTTCTGAAAGGGGTTACAGCCTAGGGGTTTAGAGGCATCATTTCTTAGAACATGTCGTGTGTCCAAACGAACACATATTACTTGTAATTCTACTAGTTGATTTAGGTTATATGAGAATTTATTATAAGATGGAGACTGGACCAGAATTTTCGAATTCAATTTACCCATATACTTAATTGACGTTTTAAATTTTTATTGCTCAGTTATTTTAGATAAATTATCGTGAACAAACAAAGATGGTCAAAATCAATTAAGTTTTGATTTTTTAAAGAATTGAGAAAAATAAAAAAAAATAGTTTTGGTAGAGTTTTACATACGAGTATATCCATTTTTCCAAATCTATTATATACTTAAAACAAATGAGGATTTGTTACAACAATTATAACTCGAGATTGGACTAGATGGACACATCTTCATGGTTTTTTGTTCGTTGGATTTGTATCCGCCCCGAATAGCAGAACACATTTTAAAAATAATGAAAACTTTATGGAGGTCAAAGATTATATGAAAGTCCACGCGGACAGAGTCGCGGGCAACAACAAATATTATATAGATGACACCATGACCCAAAAACAGACAACACAAAACGCTGAGTTTCAAAATGTGTGCCATCATTATATCGTGTTACATATTAATTATGTAATTGAGGCAACGATGACTTTGACTTACCTGAAAGGAAGTGTATTCTCTATTATACCCAGAAATGCGCTTGTTCATTCTAACGCGAGAATAACAGTCATGGTTCAAAGAGCTGACGTGGCCCATAAATTATGTCATAATAGTAAGTTTTGGCAAACTTTCCTATTCCATTCAAAGTTCATCCTGTCCTGTTTATTATGTTTTTGGCCTACCATGCGTGAGGGCTTAGAATGGACGATGATTCGTTCATTCATACGAAACCAATCTGGGCCTCTTGTCAGTTTTTTATTTGAATACGAAATGTATTAGGATTTTGTTTAAGCTAGCTTATGTCGATACATACTGGCGATCCGTTGTGATGAGATACACAACACAATACTTGAAACATGACATTTTAAAAAGTTCCTATTAATTTTAATATTCCGAGATATTCCTAATTTTTGGTCCTAAATAAAGGGTTTTGGTATTATAAAACATTTAGAAAACTAATATGATAAGCTTAAACTCTGGCCTAGCTTAATCTATGATCGATGACCAGGCTCTAGAATGTAAATGCCTGAATACTGAAACGCAACATTAATATTTGACAGGGGTTTAAAGCCTAAGTATAAATTCATACTCCTAGGGTTGGACGTCAGTAGCATAACCTTAAGGGGTATCAAATTTAAGTAGATCTCAATTTGAAATTTTGAATTAAAAATAACGCGACTGTACATGTGTATTTAAAGTGTTTGAATTAAAAGCATTAGTCTGATAATTTTAATATTTAAAATTATATATCCCAATGTCTTGTTTTTATATGATAAATTCAATAATTAAGTATTTTTGCTTTCAAAATCGTATTATATTTGTATAATATAAATTTAGTTTAAATAACTGTATGAAATATAAGTAATAGTGCTTTATACATTGACAATTTAATTTTAAAAGCTTTTAAAGCTTGTGAAAACTGACGGCCTGGAAAATTATGTTCACGAGATCGAGATGGCGAAATTTTTATTAATATAGTCTTTCTATTATAAATTCACATTACGTAAGTAAATTTGGAATTACTTTCGTAGTAACGTATAGATATTTTGTGTGATGGATACTTTAATTATATTTTATCGCACAGGGATAAATAAATAAAATAAATAAAAAACACTAACTAGCCAACACTAAATAGCCAATCGGCGGCCTTATCGCTACGAAGCGATATCTTCTAGGCAACCGGTAGTAGGCGATAAGAAAAAGTTATTTTAAAATAGATAATGCATAGCTAATAATATAATAAATTGTTTACATAGAATAAAATATAAACGCGAAAGGTAAACATATCATAATATAAACAAGAAAACCTGTAAAAAAAGATGCAGTCTAGTCTCAGAATAAGGGATTTATATTACTTATTGTAGTTTTTTTAGAATTATAGTAGTTATATCAAACTTTTAAATTTATAGTATTTTAAGTACAGACAATGTAATAATCTCTTGAAGTATATGTATTATCTCCGTTATACACGGACGGACAGTTTTAAAAGTTTTATAGTGCTATATTCAAATTCATAGCATTTATATGTAAAACATTTCAATCCTTTCAACAACTTTTTACAACCCTTTTACGAAAGGTAGGCTATGTTCCTATAAACCTGTAGACAAACTTTTTACTCTTTAACTATTACTAACTTTTACTAACTAACTTTGACTCATAGGAAGAATAGGAATTATCACGTTCTAAAATGACTTATTGAATTACGCGTATTTTTATGTTCTGCGAAACAATTATAGGTTATGACAAAGTAATATATAGATTCGTACCTGTGTGTTATGAAAATACCATCAACAAGTATTAGTTCGGTCAAACGCCCACGTCTTTGTATTATCAGAAATCCAATTCATTTTCCATTTCACTCATTTTTAAATGAAGTCGGATAGTTTTTTTACTAGTAATCAGTTTGGGAAGATTTTGTTTTATCCGATATAATATAATTATTTTTTAATACACATACAGTTTTAAACTTAGAACAGAACCATTTTTAGTGTCAAATTAAAGAAAATCTTGTTCCTCCTTATAAGCCATTTGTACTTTCTAACGAAGATAGGAAAAAAGCAGAAATACATTATTGAAATATTACCACAGCTTGTATTATGAGCCCCTTAGGGGGTAAAATTGAAAATATATCATACAAAGATAGCTCTCAAGCACCACGGGGCATCAATTAGCTCATTTAAGGACAATTTTGAGGAAAATACTACGCGTATACACCTACAACTAGTATCCCGTTGTTTTGACCGTACTGTACACAATCTGTTAATATCTTTTACAATTTATAGCCTATATAATTATAATTACAATTTATAGTGCTGTACTTGCGTAGTTTTTGTCTCCGGAGCAAAACCGGGATAAAAAGTATCCTAAGACTTAATCCAGGGTTAAATTCGTCGCCTTACTTCAGTTGAATCTATTTTGAAATTTTGGCGTTAATGGGTAACAATTTCAAATAATAATATTTTTGTGGAATCTAGCCGGGTACATCACGATACTACTATTTTACTACAGGTAAATACTCGTAGTTCTTGTTCCTCGGTCAATACTGAGAAAAATATAATAATATAATATGTATGTATTTATCTAGAGTTTAACCTATCTGAATGCTAAACTTCAGCCAATATAATAATACGTTTTTGCAATGAACCGCATTAAAATCAGTTTTAAAGATGTAAACAGACATAGGGATAGACAAGAAAGCGACTTTGTTTTGCACTATGTAATATATTTAATGTATTTGTTTCAGATATCGCCTAGCGTTCAAGGAGACGCTTTTCTGTCGCAAAATAGACAGGAGAGGTTCCAGAACTTTCGACCAGTCACGGCGGGAAACAACCATGTCAAGTCTGACAAAAGTCAAGTCGAGTTTCTACGGAGACCCGCGTCAGGTCAAAGTAGACTTCGTCAAGGATAGCCACGGGCCATTTTGTATAGAAACTAAAGTTGACGAAGAGGTCATATTTTATTATTCCAACGATAATAAATTACCAATACCGAATGGACCAGAGCTTAATCCTATAAAACTTAACAACTGAACTTCTTTAATTTTAATATTTATTGGTTTTGTGTCAGACGGTTTAACGGTCTAACAGTATTTTTTCGAATTCTTCATGTGTTAATTAGGGCCTATTTTTATGCGTAGGTTATTTCTTTAGACATTTATAAGAATTTATTATTATTATAAGCTTTGCTTAACGTTGAAAATAAATCTTTACAATAAGAATATATTAAAAAGGATGTCTTGTTCTTTTTGTATTGTTATTTAAAGTTAATAGATATCACAATCAGTTTACATTTTGAAAGCATGCTTAATTATGTATTTTTGTTATTTTACGATTAATGCCAATAATAAAAATTTCAGTATACTACTTTGAAAATTAGAATATTTTTATAAATATATGCTAAAATTTATATAACACACCTAGAATATAAGGTATAGTATTATATAATATTTTATATAAATTATTAAGATAAAGGGGATTTTTCATAAAAAAAAAACTCATTAAAAAAATCAAAAACTTCATATTATTGTTTAAAGAATAATATTGGGTTTCTTACAATTATTTAATTCGTCGGAAATGATTTCCAACCATGTTTTATTTTATATAATATATTTAATATCTAATCTTGTAATGTTGAAGCTAAATTCTTATATTTTTAAAGTAAAAGGCTAGTCATACCGTTAGTTGTAAATACTTAATATAAGAAAGAATTTAAAAAAAATAGCAGAGTATTATTTCGTTCTATTGTTAATTGAATATTTAAGATGTTTATTAAGATAGTTAAATCTAAATATTGGAATTCCAATATTTGCAATTAAATTAAATTAAAAATTAATATTATTTTAAATTTAATCGTGTTTTCGATTTCAGAACGTTTGAAAAACAAAATTTCGGTAACAAAATATTTATTATTAAATTAGATGATGGATTAAGTGAATGGAAAATATTTATAAATGTTGATTGGATGTAATTGACGTAAAAATAACTTGAAATTTTATAAACATATAATATTATGTCACATTAAATAACGTCTTTGTGTAATTTCTTATAATAAATAATGTTACCATGTGTTAGTTTTTTATTTATTTTGTATATTTAAAAAAACATTTTTTTATTAACTTTAATGGTACAGTCAGAAACAAAAATATACTAACACATTCAAAACTGTACGTCTTATTAACTGTAGCAAGAAAAAAAAATAATAAGTGAAAGTGTATATGTTTAGTTGTTCCTTACTCTCTCTCTTGCAAAAACTACTGAAGAGATTTGGCTGAAATTCGGCGTGTAGATAGGTAAGACACTAATTACTAATAAGTCATCTATTAATTTTAAAATAGACGTCCCATGTGGTTTTATCCTCATTGTTTACGTTCCCGAGACAGAACTGGGATATAAGTATCTTATGTTTTAATTTAGGGTATTACCTACCTAAATTGAAAAATTTCAACAAAATCGGTCCAGCCGTTTTTGTGTGAAAGAAAGACAAACATATAGACAGACACATTCCCATGTATAATATTAAGTATGGAAGTATGGATTTAAAATTTTGAACTCACTTTCGATAGGTCAAAATGTCTTCTACAAAATAAATATTTAAAATGCAAGACGAAATTCTTGGCACGTTCGTGACACTTATAAATATTCATCAAATTATTCGCAGGTAATAAGATGAGCTGATTATTGTATTCAGCATGT
>JADANM010005043.1:5881345-5894225 GCA_026213755.1 Eurema hecabe | reverse complement strand
AAAGATATTATAACGAAAAAATAATAAAGTGAAATAAAATTGCGGAAACAACAAATGCTAAAAATAATTCATTGTGAGCGAATTTAAGTGCGTACATTATAACGATTTCAATGTCGTAAATGGACAGAATTACTTACAGCTTGATGAAGCTCGCTTAAACAGAATTTTGAACAATGAATAATAAATTAACGCTTTTTATTTACCAATCGACGATTTTGTAAATAACTTTTGTAAAACAAAATACATATTATATTGAGATCCGTGGCTTTACCTGCGTTATGCGTAGTTCCTGTTTCCGTGTCATTACTGTTCGGATTTACAAATGTCAGCCAAACTTTTTTAGCAGGTTTTGTGAAAAGTTATCAATATCAATTCATTGATACAGCCACACGAACTATTGCATTTAAGTATAATATTATATCTGATACTTTTTAATACATCACCAACACACAAAATATTAAAATTTAAATTCAGAATAATTAATTAATGACATTACAAAAAACAATGTACAGGTACCCACCTATGAGTTTTGTTTTATACTAAGTAAAAGGTCAAAAGTCAAGACCTCGGTAGATCCTCTTATCTCAGCAAAGTTTGTGTTTAAAAGGGTTACAACTTACGAGAATGAGGAAATAAAGTGCTTTTATTTGCCACAATCAAGTAGAAGTACAAGTGATATCGCATTCCCTCGAGACTGCCTTGTATCTACGCCATTTGTGATTTGATATAAAGTTGGATTTTTTTTTCTTTTTGGCCAAAAAATCTTTACTTACAACACAAATATGTAATACCTTTAATATTTACAGTAAAATTAAATACATAATAAGTATATGTATAAACACTTAGATATAACAATATCTTATGATACGTAAATCATACAAATGATTATGATAATAACTTTAAAAGTATTATTGTCATAAAATTTCATTTTTACGTGATCCAGCGGCTAGAGTTGCATTGCTATTTATTACATTGATGTTTATTTACAACAAGTTTTTTTTTATTTCATAAAATCCGTTACCTTATCGTTACTTAAAAAATGGCACGTTAACACGCTTCAAGCTTGCCATTATATTTATAAATAACACTGTATTATTGTCACAATTATGGCTGGATTTTTTGAAATAGAAACACATAGTATTACATCAATGTAACGCTAGCCACTGGACCATGTAAAAATGAAATTCTAAAATAGCAACGACATTTTTTAATTATAAAAACAGGATTTTTGTGTGTAAGTATGAATGTACATAAGTTATACATTTAAATTTATAATACAGTAGCAAGTAATAAAATTCAAAAAGCCCTTCTTCCGTTTTCAGAAAAAGCGGAGATGCCCAGTAGATGTTTGAGTTTGACATTGACGTTGACGTTAACTACCTAAACTTTAGGTGTCGTCTCGTCTCCTGTTTACTGTGTTTAGTTCAATAGTTTATTTATTTTAATTTAATCAATTATTGCGTGCTTATTCATAATTAACTGATTTCCATGCGTTTTGTTATCTCTTTATATTGCGCTAAATAGGCGCATATAAAGTAAAAATGTCCACGCCAATGACAGATGACATTAATGCCATTGCTATCGGTTCGGATGCAGATTCCCAAACACACGCTCATGATGGTAAATAAACATTATTTTTTTCATAATATATGACCTACTTTTACAGTTATATATATTATATAGAACTGTTCTTAACTACTTAAGTTTTATTTAATGGAGTTATATTTAGAATAATATAACGAAAATTAATCTTTGCTAGGGAATACTAGGGAATGGATTTTTTTTGTGCAGGATTTTATGTATAGATTTAAATAAACCTGTAAATCATTGTACTACACCACTCTATATTCTGTGCAGTACGTACAGCTTTTTGTGTAACTTTTAGCTAAAACAATGTTGCTAAACAACTCTAAAAGCTTTGATGTCGGGTATGAATTGTAGGTGCGTCAAGTGCAAACGCAGACGATGGATCGTCAAGCAATGCGGCGACGCCGGCCAGCAGTGAGGGCCAGGCGTCCAGACAATCAAACCTTCAGCGTATACAACAACGAAAGCTACAAGTATATAACTGGCCACATAACAAGAAGCTTTTAAAGTTGGCCATCTATTCCGCTTGTCAGGTACGCTAGAAATCTAATATTAATAATATTACATTACTTCAACCGTACTTATTTATTATAAACTTTGTTATATGAGTAAATAGTTAATTCCACTAACATACATGTATGCTTTTCTGTAATTTACATATGTTAGTTAGTATGAAGCCACTTGTGCTCATAATGATAAGCAAATTGAATATAAGTAGATATTTAACTCATTTGTTAAATACTATCAAAGAATCATAAATCAAAAAGGTTTATAAAATAAAAGATATTACACTATACATATATGAAGATCTTTTGTAATATATTCCGACACATTTTTAATATTTATTTACTATATTACCAACCATTTGTGAACTTCACTTGTAATTAATTATTAATCAATAGCATTTTATGAAACTCTTTCATACCAATAGACGCCAGAATGTACCTGTAACGGTTGGAAGACACCAGTGGCACAACAGACTGCAAGGCCCAATACAAGAACTGATAATCAACCGTTGGCAAGCTTTACGGACCCATGTAGAAACTGCAACCATATATTAGGTATTTATAATAATAATAATAATAATTCTTTATTGTCAATAAACTGTACAATAATGGAATACTTGACAAAAAGCACTATTAGTGATTTCTTACAGGCAACCTGTAGTACAGAGCGTAGAAGAAGTAGCACCTAGAGTGTTACTGCTAACAAGAATTTTCGAAATATGCAGAAAATCTAATATAATGCAATATCTTAAGATGCAATGCAATGACAAGCAAATTCTAAATGCTTTCATTGCTCTTAAAGTATTGATTATTATTAACCTAAACCTATAAGACATTTTCGATTAATTGTCTCTATTACACAATTTTTTTTTAATGAATATACAGTTGTGACAAATTGAATTGTCAATGAGTGAGACCCATGATCTTAATGGGCATTTATATTAATGAAACTGATTTCGTATTTTTATAATGCTAATAATATACTAAAAACTAAGAGTACAGAACCATTATTTTTTATTTCTCAGAGACCCATGTAACTCAACTACAAGGATTGTCAGGTGCAGAAATCAATCGGCTTTTGGCCGCTGTTGTAGATGTCGAAAATATATTTATGTCCATGCACAGAGAAGACGATCAGGACACAAAGAGAGTTTACTACTTTTTGTTTAAGGTACTGTTTTAAGTGTTATTATATTATATCATTACATAGTATAAAACACATTCGCTATTGCTGTCTGTCTGTCCCTATTTATGCTTAGATCTTTCAAACTACGCAACGGATTTTGATGAAGTTTTTTTTTAATAGATAGAGTGATTCTTAAGGAAGGTTTATATATATAATACTATATAAATACATGCATAATATAGGAGAGAAAGACTGATAAATTAAGAGGTTTCTAATGTGATGTCGTAAATAAGAACTATTTTGCGCTGTTATTGCAAACGAAACCCTACAAGATAGACCAAAATATTGTACTACAGTATTGTCCACCTGCAAAAGTTCTACAAAAACGTCCGCGATGGCATATGACTCTCTTAGGGATAGCCCACCATAACAATTTTTAATACTTTACTTATAATTGGTTATTTACGAAGTGATTTTAAACTATACCGCAATCAGCATTAATCCTTATCCAATTAAGTACCTTAAATAAATTGTATATTTATTATAGATCAATATGGTTTTTAAATCATGTAATTTAAGTTAATAGTTTCGAAGATATTACAAATTTAAAATGCAGGGACGCATTTGTTGCGGCGTCGGCCGGGGGTCGGGTTGACAAAAAAGCTGTGAATGTTGTGTATGAGGACATTCTGTAGTTGCACCCTAGTGAAGCAGGGGCGGGTCACTAGTATTCCTATAAACATAAAAATTGTTATTCCTATAATTATTATGGATGTAAAAATTTTTGTTTGTTAGTATTTTTTAACCTTTGATTTGATTATGATGAAATTTGACACAAAGATAGAGTAGAGTGTGATGAAAAAGCCAAGCGAGTGAAAAGAAGATAGAATTTTATACATATGTATAATATAACCTCTTATAAATTCTTTATTTCTCAGTTATCAATCAAATTTACAATTATATTGTATTAATTAATTACATAATGGTTTCTTTATTTTATTTACAGTTACTCAGAAAATGTATACTCACACGTTCAGAGCCTCAAATCGACGGTCCCCTTGGCCAGCCGCCGTTTGAGAAGCCGTCTATAGCCAGAGCAATTACTAACTTCGTGCTGTACAAGTTTAATACCCTTCCACAACGGGAGTGGCAGACTATGTATGATCTGGCCAAAATGTTCCTACATTGCTTCAATCATTGGAATTTTGAAACTCCTAGTGTTAGGAAATTGGTAAGTACCTATTATAAATTATACTTCTTCATTTTTAATAACAAAATTGTTTAAAAGATTTATTAAAAATTAATATATTGTTTTCAGCAAGTTTCAAATCCTGAAGATATATCTGCCTATCAAATAAATTATACCAGGTAAATTATGTTTTGATTCATTCCTACTTGTTTCTAAAAGATTGGAAGTGTTCATCGCCGTCCATAAACATTCTGCTACAGTGCTAATTGCCCGCCTTTCGAAAATAAGTGTGTTGTCTTGCTTCTCTCCTGGCTCTGTATTATATTTCTAATTTCAACAAAATTTCTCTGAAATTACCATAATAATTAATAATATTTTATTATGTGTATGTGTATACATGAACACTTTTGTGCATATACATTCTCTATAAAGTATAAAGCCTTATTTTCTCAAATTGTAATCTAGAGTGATATTGTTTTCGATTTTAATACACAAGGGCGGATGCAGGAGTTCACAAAGTCGTGTCATCGTATAAGTCAAGAACTTATAGTTTAAAATGAAATACTGTTCAATTAGTTCTAATCCTGGAAGCGAGTCAGCTTGGTCGTGACCTATTGGATGTATCGGTAAGCCACTGTGGTGCGCAGGTGGCTGGTGTTCTGCCACGTGCCCGCGTTCTGCGACTCGCTGCCGCACTACGACACGTCGCTGGTGTTCGGGCGCACGCTGCTGCGCGCCGTGTTCAAGTGCGTGTGCCGCCAGCTCATGGACAAGTGCCACTCCGAGCGCGACCGCATGCCGCCCGAGAAGCGCGTGAGTGCCCCCACCTCCCCACACCTCCCACACCTGCTCTACCTCCTCCACCTCCCCCACCTGCTCTACCTCCCCCACCTCCCCCACCTGCTCCACCTTCCCCACCTCCCCCACCTGCTCCACCTTCCCCACCTGCCCTACCTCCCCCACCTGCCCCACCTGCTCCACTAGTAAAAATAATAATAAAAAATAATACTTCTTTATTTGAGTAAGATTAAATACATATAACCCTATGAAACCATAGGCTCCCGAACTAGTGTTAAACTGTATTTCAGGAGCCAGGGGCTTATCCCATTGAACAAGAATATGAGATACATACTCAAATCGAGAAACTATATAAAAAAGTGACACTCCACTTGAGTCACTAAACTCTTTTCACTACGCTTGTTAAACTCCATTCGTTTCATTACACTTGATGCCCTTCATATTAGAGTAGAGTGATACTCGTTTAACTACAAGTTAAATCGTAAGATGCTTTACAACGTGCACTTGCGCAAGTAGCACGCGCAAGTGAAAAGGGAAAAACCGGTTTTCAGTTCACACGTACAGCTATACTTATAAAAGTATAGTGGACCATGACACGACACCCCATCCATGCATGCAGCTTTGGGAAGTTTTTAATTTGACTATTTAAAACTAATTTAAAAGCAAAAGAAATATATTTAACGTAAATATATATTTTCCCTAAAATTTAATAGATAGAACTATTTTGTTCAACAGGTATTAGTACTAAATCATTTCCCACGGTTTCTGGGTTTGCTAGAGGAAGAAATATTCAGCGCCAGTTCCCCGATCTGGGACCCTGACTTCAAACAGATGCCGCCCAATCATCTCCAGACCATCTTGGATAAAACTCGTAAGTATCATCACGTCATGTTGCCTTGGTACATCCATGTATACACATCGTACAGTCGACTAAGAAATTTAATACATTTAACATTACCTGCAATTTGAATGTAATAATATTTTTTGGTAAAATTTATTTTCCCTAAGTTTTGAGGAATTATTTTGTGACGCGTAAGTGTTGCTATATGTAGCCTAGTTGAATAAAAATACATTTGACTTTTACGTATTTAAAAAGCATACATATCTTATTGTTGAGATTTTGTATGTGTTGACAAATTTTTGTGGTCGCCTGTACTTATTCATCGAGACATGTTACATTATTTATCATTAAAATACATACAACTATCTTTGTAATTGTATATCATTACTTTTAGATCATACTTCAGTTAGATACTAAATAATAAAACTTTAGAAAAATCAAAAAATATTCCTTATCAGTTAAATGTACTCGAATCGCCTTTTTATTAGGAATATTGAAATATTAGTGTTCAAAATTAAGTTGTTTGTAACATGAGCATGTGGAGTTCAACAGCGTTTTCGTGTAACGTTTCGATCAATGTCATATTAAAGAAAAACTTTCGTTAATTTTCTGTCACTACACATGTAATTGCATGCATCAAGCAAAAGCACTACTTAATACTTGTACTTGAAAGTGGTCGATATATGAATGAAATGAAAAGAAATATTTTGTTGAAACATTTGACGTGAAGCATTATGCCGCATAATGCGCTCTAGTGCTATAATTGGAAAACGCTGTTAGATATAATTTTTGTCAGCAGCCGGCAAACGCGGCGAATTCGAACGCGTGACCGCGACGGGAGAGAGTAAAGACGGCTTCACCACTGTGTCGCTGTCCTCAGGTATTCACAATTTTGCCGGTTTATAGCTCTTAAAAAATACCTAGGTCTTGTTAAGATCATAATTTAAAAAAGCTCATTATGACTGAAAGATATGAACATGATCAAATATTCAAACCCCAATAAGATTTAAGTGCTTCTAATTATAATAATAACTCGTCAGGACTCATGATTTTAAAACAGCGCCATCTAGTCCCGCCATGCGCAGAGCTTGTATAATGGCAACTAGATAAAGGATTATTTATGAACACTTTTTTATAATGCTAAATATAATACACAGCAACTCCCAAACCCGGGTAGTTTAGCGTTTTTGTGTTTGGATGTTGGGGGGGTTATTTTATTAATAAAGATTCAGACAGAACAATATTAGGCCATATAGAGAACCGTAAAGAGTTAAAAGAAATATTAAAGCAAGAGTAGAAATAACAATTCATTCACACTAAAAATAAAGTTGTATCCACACTAATGTCGGTCAATTTTCAAGAATGGGCTTATAAAATGACATTATATAAAAAAACAACGCGTGTTTAAACCATTGAATGAAAAAAAATGAAAATAATTTATCCACTTAAATCACATTGTGATATTTATGAACGTCAAAACTAAAAATATTATACATACAGACGAATTGAGAACCTCCTCCTTTTTTTGAAGTCGGTTAAAAATATAGATCAATACAGACATGTCGTTGCAGCCACACAATCTGCTTTGTCCAAAGCATTAGGTTATTGCAAAAAAAAATAAAATAATTTTGCCGTCTGTCTGTTTCAATCTATAAACGCCTGTTTCCATTCGTTACAGTAAATCATTGATTATTTGAAACATTGACCGTATAGTGTGAATCCGGCTTTAATCACTTTCATCCATAACCCTCCTTTAATTTCTAGTCCCGCCATTTTAAGCAAGTCGTCCCTTGCCGCCATTTTGAATCCCCTCGAAATATGCAAGTCATATGTCACATTAACAGGGTCTATAAAGCAAGAGAATTTGAAGAGGCCAGCTGATCGGCCCGAGTTAGCTGTGGGAGGGAAGAGGAGAAGGATTGAAGGGAGGTTGGAGGAGGAGGGAGATGACGTCAGCGAGAGGACTGTCGCGGAAATAGTCGCGACCATCTCTGATCCTAACTACATGTGCGGGCCTGATGTAAGATAATAAGACGCATTACATATTGTATTTCAATTTAATTTCGTGCTTAACAAAAATATTTATTTTACTTATTGACACCGATAAACTATTTACACACTTTTGTGTGAACTTTTCAGTTTATATCTATAATATACAGTGTGTTACAAAACAAGTGTCAGATGCGAAAACCTCTTACTGTATACTGATAATAGATCCTTATTTTGCTATCGTATTGAACACTTAAAATAATTATTTTTTCCAAACAAAGAAAAACTAATTAAAATTTCAAATAACAAGGCAACACCGTCTCGCGTTCACGTGCTCTGCTAGCTATAGGGTCTATGAACCGTACGTGAGTTGCCAGCATTTGTGAATTTCCTTGAATTTGTGTAAATAATTTCACTAGAAACATGATTTTTAAAACTTTGTTGTATTGTTAATTTTAGATAAAGATTTTTTATTTTATTTTTTCGAAAATGTTTTTAGATAGAGAATATTACCCTTCAGAATCGGACACATGTTTTGTAACACACTGTATATACAGATAAAATTACTTTAAACTACTTATATTAATATGCGCAGTTCACATATACCAGATATCATAAAAAATATATCTTAACATATACATATAAAATACGTGTCACGTTGTCTGTCCACTATTGACTACTAAACTACTGAACCAATTTTTAAGTAAATTTGCACATCGTGTGCAGTTTGATCCGACTTAAAAGATAGGATAGCTCATATCATAAGATATGCGAGCGAAGCCGGGACAAGTCGCTAGTATAGGTATACAATTGGCTTTATAGCTCGGCAGTGATTTCTTCCAAGCAAGCTTTTTAGAAACAGATACAACGGTTATTGTTAAAAATTTGTATGTATAGACAGAAATTAGACGTGAATACTGCGTTACATTGCGATTTAAACTATTCCAAGAAAGGGTCCCAATTTTATAAATAAAATAAAAATAAAATAAAAAACACTTTATTGACACACACACAAAGAAATACACATACATTATCGCTACGAAGCGATATCTTCCAGGCAACCGGTAGTAGGCGATAAGAAAAAGTTATTTTAAAATAGATAATTAATACATAGCTTATAATATAATAAAGTACTTAAATAGAAGATACCTTTATACCTAAATAAAACTACTGGATAGTAGAAAAAGTTAGTCCAAATATAAAAAAAAACCCTTCTAAACAATCATACTTTTCATCTTTAGATATTTGTATGGATTAATTCACTATCGCAAGAAAAGTGATCAGATTATCAACTGGTGTATTTTATCTAAGTAGGCCATTCCCATCTGATTTTATCTATTTGTTGAGATTTCTAAGCTAGCCAGTGCTCAGACGAACCACTACACGTGATTGTGAGTCAATATTTTCATTATAATTGTTAACATTAATCTTTTTAATATTAAAATTATAAAAACACAAATAACTTAGGTATATGTGTATGTGTGCTTTAAGCGATAATTATAACTAAACTAGCCGTTCCTCGTGGTTTTACCCGCGTAGTTCCCGTTCCCGGAACAATACCGGGATGCAAAGTATCCTATGTGATGTTGTTTAATCCAATTTTAAAAATAGGATTTTTTTTCTTTAATCCCGGAATTGCCCCGGGAATGAGAACTACGCGGCTAAAATCACGAGGAACGGCTAGTGTTATATAAAGAAATGGTATAAAAATGGTTATTGTGGTAACATGGTGGTGGCACTGCCCCAGGCGCTGTTCCAAATGCAAGCGCCGCGCGACGAGGCGGCCAAGCTGGAGGAGCAACGCAAGCTCATCGAGTTCCACGTCATCGGCAACTCGCTCACCGGGCCCGTCGACAAGCAGACCATGCTGTGGCTCATAGGTGACACACACATACCACATATACCACGTACACACACACACGCATAGAGACACACACACACACACACACACACACACACACACACACACACACACACATACCTACTCGTACACAAACACACACACGCACTCGCGCACACACACACACACACACACACACACACACACACACACACACACACACACACACACACACACACGCACTCGCACACACACACACACACACACACACACACACATATACTCGGACATGAAAGGGTTTTGAGGATCTTTACTTTTCTTCTACATACACTTTACTGGAGCGTGTCTGTTAGAAACGGGGAGTGTATTTGTAAAAACACTGAGGAAAAGTTACGCATACACTTCCCTGGGGGTAATATTGACTCTCTCGGTTCACTCTCGGAAACGCCAAAGCAGCGGGATACCCTGAGAAAATCAATTACCCTAACTGACTGATGATTCTGACTAATTATTGGTCTCTTATTATGAGCCAAGATAATCTCTAGAATTTGGAGATACATAACCTTTGCCGTAAAGTTAAGGGAGTAAATTATACTAGCGTTATGGTTTCATAGATAAATTAAATAGTATAATATCTTACCATAATAATTGGCAAGGAGATAAATAGCAAAGGGGAGCAATTGAACTGAAGTTAAGGAAAATAGGTATCAGGAACCTAGTACTAAATGCCATTATTTTATTTACCTAAAATACAATTGAAAATCATATATATTGATATCAACGAATTATAACATTGTCAGGTCTTCTCAATGTCTTCGCTCACCAGCTGCCAGAAATGACAAAGGAATATATATCGCAATTGGTTTTTGATCCGTGAGTATTCTCTAAATAATGAGTGAGTATACTCTCACAAAGTAATATAGTTTACTTTACTTATTAATGCTATTCTTTTTGATACCAATAAGTAGCATAATTTAGTCATACCAAATTTGCACAGTAAAATATTTCTTTCAAGATAAAATTTTTGCCTATACATATACAGATGCACATTTAAAAAAGATAAAAATTTATAATTAATGAAACAGTTTTGTACAAAAAGAGATTAATGAGTGTGTGTACATTAAGATAATAAAAAATACGGTAAAATTTAGAAACCTCCTCCTTTTTTGAAATTACTTAAAAATGGTATGTTACCAAATACAAAAGAAAATAGAATTAAATTTATAAATAACAAATCAAATAATAGTACATTTCTATCAATTACAGAAAACACAAAACTTTGGCTCTCATCAAGGAGGGACGTCCTATTGGTGGAATTTGTTTCAGAACGTTTCATTCACAGGTATTGTCTTTAAACATATAAAAATATTAGCCTAAGGGACATACCCCATGAAAATAAAAATAAATTTTCTTTAAAAGCAGCTACATCAGAATTGATAAACTAATATATTGATCTCTAAGTTAGTAGAATCAAGATATTTTTTACTTTGACTTAAAAATACCATGAAGATTCAAAAGCTTTACTATATTTAGCCTTGTTGAATATGTATATGTTTGACTTTGACTTTGACTAAGCAAAATATGTCTTTAATTCCAGGGGTTCAGCGAGGTGGTGTTCTGTGCGGTGACGTCCAACGAGCAGGTGAAGGGCTACGGAACCCACTTGATGAACCACCTCAAGGATTACCACATTCGCAACAATATCCTGCATTTCCTGTCATTTGCTGATGAATTTGCTATCGGTGAGACTAACATAAAGACTAACTTTTATCTATAACAAATTTAATAACAAAATAACTCATATTAACATGTCTCAATATGAGTTTGTAAGAGTTGTATTGTAATCCTTGAATAAAAACGAAAATAGATTGTCAATTGTGACAGAAGACAATAATGTACTCGAGAAAACAAATTCTGTTCAATCCAAAAACTATAACAGAGTGGCACTAATGTGGAGGGAGAGGGCGTAACCTTTCCTTAAACCTAAAAGAAGTTCAAGTTCTTCTTCTTCTTCTTGGTTAAATGGCAGTGCTGCGTTATCGCAATTTTGCCAATGTCTAGTAGTTGTAGATAAAATTAGTTTGAGGGTCGATTTTTGGTTGTGCCAATAAGCAACACGTGCTTTCAATACCACAGCTAAATATCGACCTCTCCTAAAGGAAGTTCCTCGACCAGTCGAACACCTGAAAGCTAACGGGAATGGTTTGAAGTCGCTTCGCAATCTGAATGAAATTTTTCCGCCCTTCCACCTAATGGATTGTTCTATATCTATACATATAATAAAAACGTAACGAGTCGCTGTCTGTACATGGAAGATATATGAGAAAAAAATATTATAGGAGACCTTTATTAACGCAATAGAACCCAAAACCATGATTTTTGGAATTTTTGTCTGGTTGTCTGTTTGTTTGTGCACGCTAATCTCAGAAACGGCTTATCCTATCTAGATAGAGTTTTCGATAATATATTGTGGTAAGTTTTACTTAACATTTAGTGTTTAATTTATGTCAATCGGTTGATAATTAAAAAAGTGATGGCAATTTAAAGAATCACGTCGAACTTGCTGAACGTTTGTTGGTGCGAGTTAGGCATTTTCAAAAATGCTGCCCAAAATCGCTTTTCTACGCGGGCGAAGTCGCGGGCACAGCTAGTACATGTATATATTTGTACGTCCAGGCTACTTCAAGAAGCAGGGCTTCAGCAAGGACATAAAGCTGCCGCGCGCCATGTACGCGGGCTACATCAAGGACTACGAGGGCGCCACGCTCATGCACTGCGAGCTCAACCCGCGCATCGTGTACACGCGCTTCACGGCCGTCGTGCGCACGCAGAAGGAGGTCCGCCCCTTTAGACACATACTATATACAACCCCCCACTACATACTGACACATACTATACATGCACTGCGAGCTCAACCCGCGCATCGTGTACACGCGCTTCACGGCCGTCGTGCGCACGCAGAAGGAGGTCCGCCCCTTTAGACACATACTATATACAACCCCCC
>JADANM010005043.1:5797285-5836898 GCA_026213755.1 Eurema hecabe | reverse complement strand
TGATACGAAATGCAATATTTGTGTATTTCCGTATTATAGGCTTTATGGGACACGAATAGGTAATATATGACGCTATATATCTTACTTACATAGACAACATTAGAAGCACAGCCTCATTCGATTATAGTAATTACTAGTTACACAAGACAGTTCTAACTTAATAATTTGAAACCAAAATTGAAAGTAAAACAACTTATAAACGCATTGGTCACCCATTTTTGAAAGTTCCCCTCGATTTCTCTAGTCTACCATAATCAGACCCTGATATCCTTACAGTGAAAAAATCATCACCAAAATCGGTCCTTAGACGACAAAATTTTAGCCAAACAAACATAAAAAGCATATACATAATATACGATGGAACTGAGATATTTCTTCCGTTTTTGAAGTTAGTCAAAAAATATATTATGAATTATCTTTCGAACCTAAAAGAAAGCAATAGAATATAAAATTGAATATAGCTTCGACTAGTCATTCTCCCCTTAACAATATATAGTGATAGCGCATCGCCCGATTCTTTAAATTCTTAGATCTAGAATACAAAATATGAAAGCAACATTGAAATATATTTAATATAAATTAGCAATAACCCTCCAATAATGAAATCTCGAAAAAATTTCAACGTGTAACAGAAATTGAAAATATTTTATGTACTTGTAGAGGTATATAAAATACCTATTCCCGTATATAACTAATTAGATAAACAGGGTTTAACTATGAAGAAACCATATGTTAGTAATATTATTAATGTCATAAGTATGTGTATTTGTAGATACATAGCAGAAATAGCTTCACTCGCCAGCTCTGAACGTAACGATAAAACATAATTTAATTTATTTAACTTACTTACATGGACTACGAGTATATAATAAAAATGCCCTAATGATTTCAAAACAAATGCTTTCGACCATCCGAACCACTCATTGTATGTGTGGTCGATTCATGCCGGAATACTGAAACGCAACTTAAATTTAAGTACAACTTAAACCGGTCCGATTTGACAGATCGCCATACAACTCTGTCAAAATTACGAGAATTAAGGCGTGCTTAAATTTAATTTGCGTATGAGTATTCGGCCGATAGTATATTGGAAGATGCCGAGAACTTTATATCGATTATCGAAGCTAATATTAATAATAATATAAGCGTGATTCAGGATTTTTGTATAAGTACCTGATTTTATAATACTTTCATAATTAATATTTTTATATCCAATCAAGTAGCTGTGTCCTATGATTTTAACTTGATATACCCTATTGGTAAAATAAGTTTCAAAAAACGATTCAGTATGTCCAGATATGACCCCCTGAATTCTTACAATAAGAACTCTTTAAAAAATGTATAAAATTTCGAGCCTTTAATTCCAATTAAAACTATTTCCGTACCACTCAGGTTGCCTGGCAGAGATAACTAGCTAGCAAAAAGGCCGCTTCTTGTATATTTTAATTTGTTGCTTTTTTACATGTAATATTTTGTTTTGATTGTAATGTACAATAAAGTATTTATAAATAAACAAAAAAAATATAATTAAAAATGTCACAAGTATATAGGTCAGCCGAAGTACATATTTAATGAATATATCATATAACACTTAAATTACCCTAATGGATTTATAACCACATTTTACAAAGGTCTTTTAAAAGTCTATTAGTTGGTTGATCGACGTTATATCATTCGATGAACATTGCAATATTGGATCTATGTATTGTTCACTGGCGCTATTGTTATTTTAAGATTAGATTTATTTTGTGAGCGAGATGATCGTCGTCAAGCTTAGATTAAGCTAACTGTTATAAAAATAGAAGTCTATCTTTTTAGTTAAAGTCTCTCTTTTTTAAGTTTATATTATAAGGGACCTATAAATATACTATTTTAACTGTACTGATTTTAACTCAACTTAAGATTACTTTTACGATCTAGAGAACTTTCAAAGTATTTCGAAAAGCCATTAGAAATACACATTATTAAAATATTATTAAATAATGCCTAGAAAAAAAATGAAACTTCACATTTCGAATCATACTGGATTCCAGAATACCCTTGACATGTGTAGCTTATTCCTAATACCGAGATTTTTATTGTAAAATGTGTAGGTAACTCACGTCCATTGTCAGTAGACAGCTTCATCTTCTCCAATAGAGTGGTCTCCCTATCGTTGTATATGAGCACTGCTGAGGCGTTAGCCTTCCACGCATTCTGCACCTGGAACACAAACACTTGAGGATTAATCTCGACTGCAGTGAAAAGTTTAATCAGTCTCGTATAAGTCTCAAATATATCTTAATTTTTTATATAATAAGCGAGCAAAGCAACCACCTCCGCCCATAAACACGCGTGAGGGGCTCACGAGAGCGTTGCCGGCCTAGACTTCAGGAAGGAATATGCTCTTTTCTTAAATGTCTCATCCAATTAGGCTACATAATATAGTAACACTTTGAATCGTTATGGTATAAGAAAACACTCATTTATTTTATCGGAAGGCAGTTTCTACAGAGAACCGCCGACAAACTCTGATAGTTGCTAAAAATTTCAATATTCTATGTAGTGAACATAGTATAAAACAAATCGCTTTCTCTGTCCCTATGTATAATCTTAAAAATCTTTTAAACCACAAAAACGATTCTCGTGCGATCTTTTTTAATAGATAGAGTCATTCAAGAGGAAGTTTTACACATGCGAGCAAAGCCGGGGCGAGTCGCTAGTATTCAATGTATAGTAAAACTTGGGACGACGGAGTCTTCCTCTTCTGTTTTTCCTGACATCTTCACAAGAATATATCATTCGTTACTACAGATTACAGAAGTCTACCAAAGTCTCCTACCCTAGGTTTTTCAATTCAACTGATAAATATAGTAACCGTCAAAAATGTTTAGCGATTGACGAGAATAGCTGCGCATCGGTAGAATCGCGCTCGTTGGTGCGAGAAAGACAACACGACTGGAACAACCAATCACCGCTCGCGCACATGACGATCACGCGCCCCGCGCGCCACACCGCTACCTCGATACCTTATTTTTGACTTCTGCGCAGGTTTCGTTCACCGCTAAAGGAAATTGACGGTTACTATACAATCTTAGTGGTCATAAATACTTCGTTTCCAGCACTGCGGTACTTTAATAACTAAATGAGCAATTTAAACTATATAAAAGTAATTGTATTATCAGAAGGAAAATCTAACAATAATAACCCTTTACAGCTTCACGGTCGCAATCACAATCTTATCAAGATTAGAACGATACTTTTATTAGCCTAATTGAAGAAGTAATTCTACCCAGTCGGAAATACTAAAGAAATAAAATAGTATAAACAAATAGGAGAGGAAAAACGCTGTTTTTACATTAAGCGTTGTCCTACTCATATTATGTATGTGAAAGTTATTTTTCACACAAAAACGGCTAGACCGATTTAGTTGATATTTGGTGTTTAGATAGGAGATGCTGGATATGTATTAAACATAGGATACTTTTAATTTCGGTATTCGCCCGGGAACGGGATCTGCTTGAGTAAAACCACGGGGTGCAGCTAGTCGGTAATAAGACAAGCGAGCTGACAATAGCTCTTATCACGAGTGTGTATCACGGGTGTGTTGTCGGCATATGAGGGATAAGAATAAGCAATGCTCTTTCTTGGATCCCGTAACGTATAGGTATACCGGGATTTTAGACTTTAATTTAAAAAAGTATTTGTCAAAATAATATGAAGCTAAATGCGTTTCTTAGAAAGCCGTAATCCTTACTTTAGCATTGTTTTTTAAAGGTGGGAAATCCAAATCCACCGATGTTCCGTCGCGCACCCTTTCAGAGGGCGGACTTGCTGAGGACGCACGAATGATCGTCCGCAATTACTTAACCAATACTTTAATGTTATAAATATGAAAATAGGGGTGTTTGTCACGTTTTCATACAAAAGCTACTGAACCGATCATCAAGAAATTTTGTACACGTATTCTTGAAGTTATCAGAATGAGGCTTTTTGTTTCCAATTATTTAATTGATTCAATGCGAGCGAAGGCGCGGTTGAAAGCTAGTGTAACATAATAAATAAAAATTTGTATAACGTTAGGAAATAGTACATATTTTGTAAATATAGTCCCAAAAACACGTTCTCCTTGTTTCAATAAGCGCATGTAATTGGACACAGCGGTATTTGTTTTACCGTTTTAACACTTGTTTACACAACTGTATGTGTTTTATGATTTATATTATTTATGCTTGTAATATACATGTAAAATTCCTCTTGAATAATATCTAATAAAAAAATATTATACATACAGACGAATTGAGAACCTCCTCCTTTTTTGAAGTCGGTTAAAAAGAATCGCATTCAATCGTTTGCGTATGTCTAAAGATTTAAGGACAGGAAGAAAAAAAGCGACTTTGTGACTTTGTGTTACTATGTAATGAAGTGACGTATAATTGTCCGTATTTATGCAAAACTTGCTATTGCCCGCGACTCCGTCCGCGTTTACTTTCATAAAAAAAATATTCCCCTGGAAACTGGATACAAAGTATCATATGTCCTTCTCCTGGTTCTAAGCTACATCCCCACCAATTTTCAGCCAAATGAGTTGAGCCGTTATCGAGTTATTAATGGGGTAACTAACACGACTTTCTTTTATATATATATAGATAGAACACTCGATAATTCGGAATTCTTATCCAAAAAGAACCACATATTTTTTTATTCCAAAACAATTTTACCACAGATGAATGAATGACCATGAAATAGACCATATTTAGATAGGAATTCTTCAATAAATCCAAAAAAGAAAATTTGTCGAGTGGTTCCATTTTGCATAAATACAGACAATTAAAGTTTGTGAGAAATCCAATTAAAGTGAAAAAGTCTTCATTTTTGAACTAAAAAGACAAGAAACTTATTTCGTAACACTTAAAATATTTGGACTTGATCAGGAATGAGAACGATAAATATAGCGGTGCTTTTTGGCTCATTTATACAAATTCCTTGATAAATGATAAAACGTCCGTGAAAACAATTTACGCAGTTAGCGAATTTCACAGAAAATACAATAATACAATTTAAGTCAACCTTTTTGCCCAAAAAAGATATCTTTAAGCCTTAATCATTCTTGTTACGAACTTTTTTAAATCACATTTAAAGTGAAAAGGTGCGGTTAATACTTAAAGTTTATTAAATTATTCTTTTTTATTTCATGCTAGCCGCTTCCCGCGGTTTTACCCGCGTAGTTCCCGTTCCCGAGGCGATACCGGGATAAGAAGTATCCCATATTTTAACCCAGGATATTATCTATCTACATACCAAATTTAAACTAAATCGGTCAAGCCGTTTTTCCGTGAACGAAAGACAAACAAACAGACACACTTTACCATTCATAATATTAGTATGGATTTTCGTTCGAGCGTGTAAAGGGGATATATATTTTCGCAATTACAGGTATGTAGGACGCGAATTATCTTAAAAAAATCAATTTAAATATTTCCCATAATTGATAACAATGGAGCAATTACAGAGCGCGGGAAAATATCATAATACAATAGCAAATATGTATATCGGTTGATGTTAAAATTCAGTATTGTATCTAATACACTTACTATTAAAAGCTTTTATTTAACTTGCAATGTATAGGTCGCGTCATTTATGTTTAGCGCTGGACGAGAATAGTTGCGCATCGGTAGAACCGCGCTCGTAATTGACGTATTGGTGCGAGAAAGATAACACGACTGGGGAACCAATCAACGCTCGCGCACCCGACGATCACGCGCCCCGCGCGCCGCCCTTGATACCTTATTTTCGACTTCTGCGCAGGTTTCGTTCAGCGCTAAAGAATCGCGACCTATACTCGTATCAAAGGATATTCGGGTAGAATCTTGCGACCCGATTTTGAAACAGATAGTCTCAACCGAAATTTTGTATGCGCGTTTAGATTGGAAGATATTACACGATTGTGTGACGTCATTCTAAATTCAATATGGCAGACCATCCAAGATGGCGGAACAAATTTTTTTAATGCATTTCTACAATATGGGTATCAAATAAAAGCTTTGTTAAAATTCTTTTTTGTTTAATTTATTTTAGTCAGTATGTTTTTTCAATTTATTTTTATAGTTGCAATTGTAACATAGTATAATAAAATTATAATTGGAACATTTATTTGTGGTATAAGAATGGTATAAATATTTCAGAGAATATAAAATTACACGGTTATTTTAGTGTGTTTGATTAATTATTTTGGCAATATTAATCGTCATAGATAATGCTTTATAACCATCAATGTTAAACATCAATGTTAAGTTATGCCGAATGTTATGAGTTGTTTGTTAACTGTCAGTGGTGCGTCCGGGAGGCGCCTGTGCGGGTTATGCGCATTGATTGTTAGCAATGCAACATGGAATATTGATAATTAACTAGTAGAAAAGCCGGGAACTCATCTGTGAGACCCTTGCGAATGCGAGTTACTTATGACCAGGTGTTTCCCCTCGTATGCCCGCTTTTCGAATAAAAAAGGTCACTTCAATACTAATTATTTAGTTTACTAAATAATTATAATAATTCATCACTACTAAACTACTAAAAAGTCGAATTATTACCGACAATTTACTCACAATATAAACGAGAATAACATGGAAATATACAAATCCATTAACGTTTTAAATTAAAATTAATTACTAGTAGGATATATTTGAAGACTTTTCGAGAAACTACTGTTATTACGTAACATGTTTTTGTGTTTGATAACACATGTTGTGTTATTGTTACTTCACACGTTGTTTGTTAATTAACCGATTTCGTGCGGCGGTGATTTTGACAATCTTTTGTGCCTGGCGTCAACAAACATTTCTTCCTTACATTTTGTATCCTCTCGGGCACCAGATGCCATACGCAAAATATTCATATGGTGCCTGTGCGGCATCATCCGCACGGAAACGGTTAGAAACACGCTTATTATTGCTGTATTATTTTGAGTAAAATTTGTCGTAACATGCTATTGTTAAATTGTCTCAATATGTGTCAATTGTCTGTGTATTTAATACATGTTTGCAGTATCATGCGAAATATTAAGGTTTTGTATGAACTATACAAACACAAAGAAACTAATAGAAATATTAGCTAGAATAACCAGTATGTGATCTAAACGCCAAATAGACGTTAGCAACGCGGACATAATTTAGAAGATGTTGACTTTTTCACTTTAAATTTACACACATTTACATAATAGCAGTATGTATAACATAGTTATCATGACTACTTGCTAATTTGTTGATTTAATTAGACTTGTTGAGATCCCCCTTCGAGTTGCGCACGCGCACGTGTACTGTTTACAAGCTACATAGCTCTACATATAACAACATCTTACCTTCTTTCCTCCTATATTTTTTTATAATAAATAGGGTGCGAGCGAGCAGGCGAGCTACACGATGGAAAACTGGTCATCGCGGCAAATATACAAATACAATATATATTACATATTCCAATTTACTTATCTTTGCGCTTCTATTACTAGGTTTAAAAAACGTGCGCAAGATATATGGATCGAAATTCAATAAGACCGACACACCCTAGATATCATTTTTTAACAATGGGAAATCCTGTTACGGTTTCCGACACTTCTTCATGGAAGAAGGCGGTTATGTCGGACTCGCCTTTATAAGGCTATACCGACTAAAACCCACCGGTGTGCCATCTCGCACCCGCCCGGGAGGCTCGAAACGATACACAAGGCACCCCAGACATCCTGTTAGCCTAACTCTAGCCATCAATATGTACCTTTATCTCGAAGTTACAGCTGCCGCGGCGGATGACAGCGATCCAGGGTTCCGAGGGCAGGGGGTCGTGGGGCGCGGCGACCGACAGCAGCGGCCACTTGCACCCGGAGTGGTCGCGCTCGCCGTCGGACCCGCGCGCGCGCACGTGCACCGCCACGCCGCGCGCCGCGCCGATGTAGCCCTCGCCGTATTTACCCGACTGGAAATATTTTTAACGGTTAATTCAACACTGCATAACAAAACTTACATACTACATTTCAATACTAATATTATAATTGGGAAAGTGTGTCTTTCTTTCACGGCAAAACGGCTGTACCGATTTAGTTGAAGTTTGATATGTAGATAGATGATTCCCTGGATTTAAACATAGAATACTTTTGGGATCGGTAACTACGCGGGAAAAACCGCGAGGAGCGGCTAGTATGGTATAAACCAAAGTAAACTTGCTCTGTCCCTATATATATGCTTAAATTTTAAAACTACACAACCGATTTTTTAATAGACAGTGTGATTCAAGAAGGAAGTTTATATGTATAATACATGCATAATATATAAGAGTGGGGCCGGGGCGGGTTAAAGAATTCTTATACGCTAAATCTATTGCCAAGTGTGGTGAGTACGGCAATTACCCCTCACGTATTAGAGGAGACCCGTGACCCAGTAGTGGGGAAGTAAATGATGATAATGAATCCAAATTTAAATATACTACTAAAATACTTAAAGGGATATATTGGTAGGGCTTTTCCTTTGTACACGGAAATTTAAGATACAGGATATAATGTACCAGCGTTGAAACTCTATTTTAATTAACTAATACTAGATAAGTTTACGTAACGAGGTGTTATGGAGACAATTTATACCTACTCCCGTGAATTCGTTTGAAGAACGCGAAAACAAATCAATTTGTTCTATGAGTATGAGTATTTAGAACTAGCTGTTGCTCGGGACTTCATCCGCGTCGATTTCTTTTTTCATTATTTATTCGCTCCTATTAGTCGCAGCGTGATGTTATGTAGCCTAAAGCCTTCCTCGATAAATGGTCTATTCAATAAAAAAAGAATTTTTAATTCGAACTAGTAGTACCTGAGATTAGCGCGTTCAAACAAACAAACTCTTCAGTTTTATATATTAGTATAAGTATATAGATTGAAAAGTCGTATTGAATAACTATTCCATAATGTCCAACCAACTTCGTAAATAATAATATACGTAATGCAAGTTAAGAGCGTTCCAAACTCGACATCAATTAAAAAAAAACAGTATTTTATTTAAATACTAGCTATTGCCCGCGACTCCGTTCGCGTGGACTTTCATATAAACTGTGACCCTCCCTTTCCTCCCTTATAATCCTCAAAAATTGTAGCTTATGTGTTATTCTGATGTATAAGCTATATTGTGGTAAAGTTTCATTCAAATCCATTCAGTAGTTTTTACGTGAAAGAGTAACAAACATCCATACATCCATACATCCATACATACATACTTTCGCCTTTATAATAGTAATAGGATAAATTAGTATATTTTAATTGAAAATGTTGCAAGGTTACAGTTAGCTAATTTCAAGTACGCCGTTATATAATACATAATATATAGCATTATTATCAAGCACTATGATATTCGTAGAAATCTAAATAACAAGGATTTAGGTTTCTATAATAGTATTCCTAGGCGCTTGCCGTGGTTTTACTCGCGTAATTCCCGTTCCCGGGGCAATACCGGTGTCCTATGTGTTAATTTTGGGTCTATGTTTTATCTAGTAACAAACATACAAACATGCTCACAAACGTACACATTAGTAATATTAGTAAGATGTATTGTGGTTGTTATTTAAATACATAAAGCTATTGTTCTATCGACGTCTTGAGGAATTCAATCTTTTTTTATTCAATGGAGTGGTGGGTGGTTTCCTGATGGGAAGAGAAACGCCAGCCCATAACCAATGTAGTGCTACCGAGAACTTTGCCTGGCAGGGGTGCACTACATCGACGCTCCCCACTTTGAGTCATTAGATGTTAAGACTCATTAGCCCAGTAATCTCGCTGGCTACAGTGCCCTTCAGACCGTAGCAGTGACATTCGCACATCACTGTTGGTTGAATGTCTGCCGCTGTGGGGGTACCCACCTAATTGATATCAAATATGGTATAAGTACATATACTTAGTTCCCACACTCCAAGTCTTGTGATAATACTATAGAGCCAATACAGGAATCAACCATATAAAGGCCCATATCAAACATATTTACAATTGCAAGTTATTTTATTGGTTTTTATAAATTGTCGATACGCACGTGTGCAGTCACGTGAGGTTTATCGGTATAGTATTGGTGTATTTATATTTTTATACTTTGTTTTGTTTCAATGAACTCTTTACAACTATTATTATATTCTTATAATAACTACTGGGTGTTTGTTTGTCAATATAGACTATTCCTTTAGCCTATCTGTTTTTATTAATAAAATAAAAAATCATTTATTGCCCAAAAAAAAACATAATACACAATTAACACACCTATAACAGAACCAAAGAAATAAACACTTAAATTAAAAATTTAGAAAGGAAACAATCATAAATCTTTTCTGGGCAAACGGCGACTACTCAGTGATGTTCCGGGCTTGCACCCGGAACACTGATTTAAAACGTGATTATTTAATAATACGAGTGTATTGATTGTGTCTCTTTTATTTATTATAGCTGATTTTTATGAACTATGTAAATGTATAATTAAATAAAAATCTACGATCGAAACAAACTCTTTAATTTTAAAGTATTCAACATCAAATAGGATATTTTCTGCATGATTTATCTGTTTAATTTTTTATTAGAATTAATAACTCACGCATCGAATTTTGATGCCTTGATGAGGTATTTCTTTAATCACACATCATCCCATTGAATCAGTTGTATTCTAATTATTTATTTAATGTCTTACATTCGTTACATGGTTGTGTACCAAAACTTCTCTTTCTTTTCTATATTCCATGTCAGCATTAGTGAGGTAATATGCGACCAATCATGAGCTAAGGTTGTGGTTATCATCTGGCGAAGTGCCTAGTGGTCCGCCAAAAAAGTTAACAAATGATCAAGAACCGTTTACTTTGCTGAACCTTCAATTGTTTTTTTTTTATGTAGATGGCGTTTTCTCGTAGATTTCGCCAATGACAAGCGAGTAAATATCAAACTTTAACTTTAAGAGTATAGCACGGGCATCGTGATTCAATTGTTTTAAATATTGTGTCCATATCTCTTACATAGTACGTAAAGTCCTTACGTCATTAAAGTTGTATGTTACAAGAAGTACTTATTATAATTAAATCTAGTATCATAAACATTATGTAAATAGAAAATTCCAGGGCCTCCTTTAAGACCTTGGCTTCCTAATAGATATTCGACACGCGTCTCAATAAGGCTTGACATCTGTCTCTCATATTATACTAGCAAATTAGTATTGAGGCCGACTGAGATCCTTTGATCGGTGAGACGTCATGTTTTCTGATGAAACATTTTCAGGGTTTTCACTGTGAATAGTTTTATATTCTATTTATATACTTGTATATATATTTTCAAGATTTGTTAGACGTGTTATTTATTTGCTTGAGGTTGTATATTTTATATATCACTTGAGTAAAGGAAGATAGGTTTTTGATATTTTATTAAACTACTTAAACATTCTTTACTTTCAATTTTCGTTTAAATCGTTGGTTTTATGTAGGTTTTTTTAGGTTTTTTTTCTTAATTTGACTCTATACTTGCATAGAGATAGATATAAAGATTATTCTTATATATTCGATAGACCGGGGTGGATAGTTTCCACAGCTACGGGCCCGTTACATTGAAGAATTTAATATGAAAAACAAAAATATTATGACGTCACCGTTATGGTTAACTCGTAAATGAGAATAATAAGTATAAAAGACAGCATTTATCTTATAAGCCCCACTTCAAGAAATCCTGATCTCGAAAAACACTACCTTTACATGTGTTTCTAAACACACAGTTTTAAACACAAAACTATTACATAATGTATTGTTAAAACGCCAAACAACGCCCCATACAAAACACATTTGTTTGTAAAACTGTTCGTTTATTTTTACGTCACCGCGAAAATACTGCAACACCACATGAATAACAATTTTAATTTTTTTTTATTTACCTTCAGAATGTAGCGAGGGAAATGGTAATTAGTTTTCTATTAATTTATTTCAATTATTGTGTGAAATAAGGACGCACGTGTATGGAAATTTTTAAAAGTCGATTAAAAAGCGATTCAAGAATAAAAGTAGATCGCTCGTACATTATTAATACAATATTTTAGCTATTCAAGAATAACAATTTGAAGAACTCGTAGATACACTTTCCGATTCAAAAATTCAAATGTGTTTCTTTTGTTGTATGGAAAGCATTAAAACCTGGATAAAATATTCCTCTTTTACTTATATTTATTTATACTAGTTTGAAAAATCTTAACATGAGCTAACTATTCAAATTCATTCATTCAGCTACAAATTTAATACGTTGACCAAACAACAACCTTCTTAAACTTATAACTTCTCAATAAAGTAAAAGATTGATGAGATAATATTGAGCAGTTGATTACAATATTATATTAAATAGATATGTTATAGCGTAAAATGTTTAAGACTCAAAAATATCCTAATTAGGTCATCTTACCTTTGGTTGATTCAAGCGCAACTGACAAAACTCTCTTTATTTCTTGTTGGTTTTATCATTTATCTCTTTTATATCGTTTTGACTTGTATTTATGTGTACTGCCGCTGCTGTGCGGAACACTTTTTTCGGTATTTGTATGGGTATAACGTATATATTATATAATATCATTGGTTGATTACAAACAAATACGTCACGATACCGTAGCGGGAAGCGGAAGACTAAGATGGGTCATTTGTATGCTGACCGTACTCTTCAAAACAACGTAATACTATACGCCTATAGGTAGTTTATTCCAAGTCTAAACTGTAGTTTCTAGAATATGTTTTATTTGTAGAAAGTACTAATAAATAGGCACATGCAAAGGATATAGTACTGTAAGTGAATACATTAACCGCTTTTCAGTTGCTATAATGTTCAAAAATATTGCTTTCATTATTAATAATACTTCAATTTAGATGTATAGAATTAAAGTCAGTTAATTGAAGCCTCAGTAGTCGACATATTGAAAAGTACTAAAAAGTGTAATTAAAAAAAAATCGATCTTAAAATTTCTAGTACAATCTTCGTTTTAAACGTATTCGAAGTTTATCAAATAAAAAAAAACTTAACTGATTAGAATACCTACAAAATAACAATTATAACATTGCAAATGTCTATAGACTACAACACAAACAATTATACAAATAACAATTTATTTCCAACAACAAAGAGACCATAAAGTTTAATTATAATATCTTTATATTATACTAGCTGTGTTTTACCCGCGTGATTCCCGTTCCCGGGGCAATACCGGGATGTAAGCTATCCTATCTTTTAAGTTGGATCAAACTGCACATGGTGTGCAAATTTTATTATAATCGGTTAAGTGGTTTAGGCGACCATTGAGGACAAACATTGTGACACGAGATTTATATATATTAAGATTGATTTTGAATAAGTAATTTAGTAGAAGGTACCATAAGCTCATACACATAACTATCTAGCTATTATGTAACATTGTTAAGTCTCAGTTTAAAACCAACAAGGCTTAAGAAATTTCTATAAAAAAGAGTAGAAAGTAAACGGGACGGAATATAAAATCGATGGTCCACGCCCTCGGAATCGGATGCTGCGCATTTGACGGCATGTTTAAAATAGATGCATCAACTTACACTACCCAAACAAATTTTCTGAATAACATCGTAAAGCTCAATTTTTTTTGTATATATATTTATTTCGAATAACCTTTCCTATCTTTGGTATTTGTCCTCTTTAATATTATTACTTATATTTAATACATATTAATAATATTATGAAAATGTCAGTTGGGATGTTGGTTACGATTTCACGCAAAAACTACTGGTCCAATAAATAATACATTTCTAAGTAATTCGCGAATTAAAAGGACCTACTACAAAACAATTGTCGTAAATTGAAGGCAAAGAGTATCTCTAAAACAATCAAAACATATACAAATAAAATATATGAACCCAACAATATCGTTTAAATACAGAAAATTCCTGTAAAACCGAGCACAATAAACTAGCTATGAAGTTTATTTAAATCCAAACGTTTAATTAACTTATATTAAAATAATAAATTACCTATAATATCATCATTCTTAAGACATAATATAGAAACTTTTGAGGTCACTAAGTAACAGGACTATAACATGAGTCATATACAAAATCAGTCATGTGTACACCGCATATATCACAATTTATAGCATAGTGCAAATGATTTTGTGCCATATATGTTTGCAATAGAGTGTATATTAGCTATATGCGTCCATTATTATTAGTACCGGCGTATCAACATTTGTGTTAAACAATTCAATTAAAACGGCAGCAAGCTTTAATGCGATATTGTTGACATTCGCTAGAGAATATTACATTAGAGGGATAGTTATATGGTATATTTTAGATATATAATATTACTATATACTTCACATAATACATACCCATATTAATAAGAACGACTGATTTGTTAGACCGTATTGTTTGGGCGCGAAATCAGACCTAAGACCCTTGTCCAGGAAATATGTACATTTATAATTAACTTATCAAACCGTATATATTTGATCTTGATCTCAGTATGGCAACTCAATGAAAAAGTAAAGAACACAAATTACACACAATCTACAATAATAAAACAATGGATTATTAGATTCAAAGATAATCCCTAACAACGTCGCTAACTCATTAACTTTATAATATAATAACACTATATCGGTACAAAGTCATCGTGACTCGAGAAATTCGACACGATGAGCGAAATAGAGCGGGCAATTAGAAAACATCAAAATCATTATGATTTACAGCATCCCGTCCATCTATTTGTGTCTGACGCTGACTTTGACATTGGCTTGCATTTTATATCGATGTCGACTCAGCTAGACGTTATAAACATACATACAATTGAGATGACGACTAAAATAAATAATGATTATTTAGTGCCGTCGGATAGATTAAAGAAAAATAATAGATATGTATTTTTTTTCTCATTTAAAAACTTAAAATTCGCATGACGACACTGTTATGCACGTTTACTATTAAAGTGTGACGTTATTAACACCCACTTCGTAGTTTTAATGCGCTATATCTAAATATCTTTTGCTATTTTGAATAAGCAAATACTCTTACATACTATATTTTGTTATAATATATCAGAGCCTGACTATTTTTTCCATACCCCGTTTTCATGCTAATCTATACTATCCAGATCTAAATCTATAAAGGATATAGGTCCTATATCTATATAGGATCTACGGAACCGATAACCGATTTAACCAATAGAAAGCCACATTATTGCTGAGTGTTATAGGCTATATAAAGAACTGAAGATAATAATTAACATAATGTCCAACGAAGTGGGCCCGGTCAGCTAGTTAGAATATAAAATCAAAATCATTATGATTAATAGCAACCCGTCCATCTATTTGTGTCTCATGCTGACTTTGACATTGGCTTGAATTTTATTTCGATCTATTTTTCAACTCTCGACGAAGCCAAGTGCCATACGTACATACAATTAATAGTATTACGTGTAATGAAATTACTGTGTGTATAAGAGATGTTACGAGATGATTGTAGTTGCGTGGTTATAAAATACCGTGTAGATTTATTTTATTTTATATCGCTTTAAACTTATATAACAGGTTTATATGTGTTGCGTAAAACCTGTTGTATTTTTTATATGCAAACAAAGACTTTGCTTTAATAATATTAGTTAAGATGAAGATCTATGTAAATCTACACATGATATCTGATGGATTAAAAAAATAGTTTTTTTTTATATAAAAAATGTATTCCAAAGATAAATTTGTTTTATTTATTTAGTCGTGCTTCGGATAAAACCTGATCCCATTTTTTTTAGTTGGTTAAATGTTTTCCAAAATTATTTCAGTAGTCCTTAGAGCCCCATAAAAAGAACACTTTTATTATTAACAGACACTATACCTACTAATAGATGACAATATGAATTTCATTATAAATAAAATCAGCTAACTTTTATTTTTGTTATTTTTTTATTTAAGCCTATTTCCAATTGGGTTTAACGCAAGAAATCTCATTTGTAAAATATGACTCACCGAATATCGGTAGTTTGTGATTCATTAATGAGTAAAATTACAAGCTTGCATAAGAATGGTGTTAGTTTAATCACGAATAGTAAAATGACGTATATCAATTAGATTTTATGAGTATCTTTATATGGTTTTATATCTAACCGTAACATCACGAAATGTTAGATTTAATCCCTCAATAAGTATACCGGATGTTTGCATCATTTTGAAAGAACAGTCGGAGTTTAAAAAAATGAATTAATTCTCCACTAATATTATAAATGCGAAAGTCTGTCACTGTCTACTGAACATGTCTACTGAACTGTCTGTCACTGTCTAAATCTACTGAACCGATTGTAATGAAATTTTGAACACAGATGGTCTAGAGCCTAAGAAAAGACTAGATAGGTCTTAACTGGAAAAAAGGGTTATAAGGGTGTGAAGGGGGGTCAAAGTTTATATAAAAGTCAACGCGGACGGAGGCAATAGCTAGTAAGAATAATATTAAATACTATACAAAAACAAACACGTATGACATTGCGTAAAGATAGAAAAGAATCATAATAACGAGCGAGCGAGTTCACTAACTTAGTAAGTTCCAAACTTGTTTGGACACATGGTCCTTATTGACACAGCTGGATATGCCCCACTATAGTATAAACACTTCGTATACCCAATTCGTATATTTAGTACTACATATGACATTATTACTGTTTTGATGTACTATTCTTTATACTTGTATACATACAAAGAGGATTAACATGGAATAAACACCAAAAGTAGATACTGGACAGATTTGTATTAAATTCTGAACAGTTATATTCTTCATCTAGGAGGTGAAAATATGCTACCTTTTATTGCTAAAATGAAATAAATGTTTATTTACTTGTTTACTGACGTTCTGTTATACCCATGCGAAGCCGGGGCGGAATTTTATTTGAAGGTAAAATTTAAGAGGTTGCAAGGATTAACTCTGAGTCTAATATTTTTCTTACATTTGCTCCAGACTTAAAAAAAAAGAATCGCCGTTTGTTTTAAGTATGGAACTATTAAAAATACCGTTCAGCACAATTAATCAACAGTCATAACGTTAAGCGCACTTGTACTTAACATTCAAGACTGTCCCTAGCAATTGAGTAAGAAGCAAATTAAATTCAAAGTACCTACGCGATACCCTTAGGACCCAGGTCTACAACCTTAGGTCATTTAGCGGCATTTTTATAGAAGCCAATGGCGCTCCGCCAATAATATTTGTGGGGCCAATGCACTCAATAGTTGTAAATTTCGGAAAATCGTGGATTAAGAAGCGAATGAACTTTCATTGTTTTTATTTCTGATATAAAATGTACGTGTAATTATGGTAATTGATTGGTTACTTTCAATTTGTAAGAGAGTAAAGTATAAGTAAAGTACCTACTATTCAAATTCTGACTGTTTATTCTAGATCTCCCATTTACTAAGAAAGCATTATTTAATTGTATCAAATTCGCAGAGTTTTAAATCTAAATAGTTTATAAGTAGGTACTTTAAGTTTCTTAAGTTAAGTAAGTTTACATTTTATACTAAACTCAGGTTACCAGGCAGAAATTGTCATTATTCTTACAATATATAGTAAGAAAGTCGTATTTGTGGATGAATGTTATGCCTTCTTAATGTAAATTTACAAAAAGAGAGTTTTAAATAAACGTTATTCCTTAAACATTAAATATAGTGAGTAAAGTAAAAACTATTAAACGAGACAAGTGTAATACACAGAACCGGTCCTATGCAACATATATTAAGGCTTTTTGTCCTTTTAACTGTTACTCGGCTAGCGAATATAGAGATACAACTCTATATACTAACTTCCCGGTTCAGACTGGTTTATAATATATATTTTGAGCATCGTTTGCGTTATACGTAACTATTACACGTATTAGTGCTAAATGTTGGCAATATTAAATAATAATAATAAAGGCTTTTATTCGGACAGACAAAATATACAATATTTGTTATATCGAATTTCTTCATCTTGTTTAGTACGTCCGTTTGCCAATTGGCAAAGGCCTCCTCCAACTTTTTTTATACTCCTTTCACTTTGTGTTGATACTGTGTTGTTGGCGGGTTGTGGTCATTTTCCCCCACGAGGACCAGTCGGCTTAGGGGAGTATGTGATGTTTCTTTGCTTTAGTTTTCATAGTGTTAGTTGTTGGCAATATTGTAAAGTGTGTTTGTGTAATAAAGTAATTTATTTGGACGTTAAATCGTAAATGAGAAGTTTAAAGGTTTATAACACGACCGCGTATTGCCTGAAACTAGTTTTATAGACTCAATTCAGAGCAATTATTGCGTATATTTGGAAATCTTATTCAATTAACTTTAAGTAAACTTTTGGCATTTAAACAATGAAAAATTTTGGGGTATGATTTATTTAGGTTTTATGCAATAATATACTTTTGTTTCTTATTTTCTTGATTTTAAAGTCTATAACATAATACGTAGATTATAGAGTATTATTATTAGTATAGTATGTTATTCTATTAGACTGAGATGAGTACGTAAATTGGGTTACAGACAATAAATAAGAGTTATGTTATAAACAGAAATTGAGCTTCGTCAGACCCAGACATGAAATCCAGGCTTAGCCTAGATCTTATTTTTGCTGGTCGTGTTCACGAGCACTAGATTTTTATCAATCGATCGAAAAGACATATTGCATAATAATTACACCGTATTTAAGACTTATTATTATATATTACTTATTAGCGTCGCAAAATGTATGCTTAATAATAATTAATTGATAAGACTAAATTGTAATATACTCGTACTTTTTATTTGAATATAACAAGTAAGCAGAAATCAAGTAACTATATAGTAAGTTATTTATTAATTTTTTTATTCGAATAATTAAAACAACGTAAAAATATTATCACTAAGGAGTGTTATCTACCAAGCAATATATAAGTAGTTAGTAATTTCTAGAAAGGCGTCCTGTTGTCTGACAGTAAGGTTAGATCAGTATATCATAAATGTTAAACCATAACTTCAAGCTTCCTCCTGTTTAAAGGTCAGATAATAAACAACTTTCCCTTTTATTATTGCTATATCCTTCATGCTATATGTTAGGAAAGTGTGCACAATCGTATGTGTATCTTTATTTTCCTAATGATAAAATTTTAACGATTTTAATCGCCATGATTAGAAATGTTTGTGGGTTAAAAGATTCCAGGCTGTTGTAATCTCTTTAATTGTAATTTTCTACGTCTGATTAGACTATTAGAACTTAGAGAATAGTAGAAATTAATCTTAATAGAATATTAATTATTATTGCTATTGTACAAAGAAATAAACTTAAAGGGGTTATGATGACGGAAATATAATTTTTTATTCTGTGTGTGTGTATTTATTAGTATAATACATAGTAAGTTCAAAATATTTAATTTATATTTATGAGGTTATTTCATTTTACATTTGAATTTGAAAATGGGACAAAAACTTTATTACATTTAAATAGATTTCAAAAAATTTTCCTTTAGGTTCTTGAAGACTTTCGTAAGACGTCATTTTTATTAATACATCGTTTTTGAAACCTCATTTTGGCGTCAAGAAAGTTTCATTAGATATATGTATTATGTATAGTTGATGTATGGGTTGTTATATCACTATACAGTACACAATTCAATTCATTATCTCCCGACCTTTACTCAATAAGGGCAAATGTCATATTGATCACACAACACTTCTGTATAGCGGTTATGAAACTTGACACAACACACATTCTATAAATAAACGAAGACGACCGCTTGGCGCAGTGGTAGCACAACTGCGTTCTGCGCGAAGGGTCGTGGGTTCGATCCCCACACCGGAGAAATATATTTGTAATTTACATTTGTATTTTTCTGGGGTCTGGGTGTTGCTATGTATTGTATGTATGTATTTACAAAAGAAAAGTATGTAGGTATATGTAATTTATTCCGTTATCTAGTTGCCATAACACAAGCTTTCTGCTTAGCTTGGAACTAGATGGCGGTGTGTATAAATGTCCCGAAAATATTTTTTTATTTTAGCATAAGAACTGTCCTCGTATATCCAGGAATATGCTATAGAGAGAATTAAGTAAGTAAGATCAGCTTTTATCGAGTTATGCGCATACCAACAAATTTTGAGATTCATTTTTTATAAAACTAAATGCATTCATATCGTCTCAATAACTGTTAATATCTGCGGGCGGGCCTGGTGTCCTGAAATACGGGCTTGTAGCCTAGTTTAGGCACCAGACTCAATACAATGTCACTGCGAATTGAAATTATTGTATTGAATATTAAATTTAGATTGTATCTATTGTATTGATTGAATAAATAAATTATTATTATTATTATTATATTATAGACTACTATCACTCCTTTACTAGAATACAGTTATACTAATAGAAAAGGGTTATATTTTGGCAAACTGTATTTTCCATAGACCCTTATCTACTTACGCGATTTAGAAAATGAGGTGTTAAAAGATTAGTATCTAATAACGGCGCTGGTGAGTTTTAAAATAGTCGGTTTATTACGGGTATATTAATATTATATTCTAAATCTACCATCAATGTAGTCAGGAGTTTGGTTTAATTTATGGAACTATCATTCGAATTAAAAAATAAAAAAAATTGTCTGTGTGTACAAATATAGTTAACTTGATAAGGATTTTTATTCCCTTTCTTTAAAGGTCGGCTATGCATCTGCGACTGTAAATAAGCGGATGGTCTCTTACTATTAGGGAACATCCAACTCAGTTGTCCATTCCATACAATAGGCTTATATAAACTGGAGAAGGTTTGTGAAGCCAGTTAGAAAGGTCCAACTTTAATAGTATTTAAAAGCTACAGGGCGTAACGTCTAGTGTTATATTTGTAAGCATACAATATTTCATTATTCTTATCAAAAAAAGACCTATTCATTTTTTATTATTTTACGCACTTCCGCATTTTTTACGTTTAGTTTGGAAGACAAAACAATTATGGTCATTAAATACTACCAGATTCTAATTAGCGAATTTATGTTGGTTGTGTTTGTTTTTTTTAATTTTTGCTTAAAGTTTGTTTTTAAACTGGGACTAATTAAACGTTTTGTAATAATAAATTTACTTAATTTCAGAAACAATATGTACATATATAAAAGAAAATATCACAAGCAAGGTAACAATAAGAATCTTTTTTTTATAAATAATAACTATTTAATAAAAGTTACATATGTTATATTATATTAACAAATAACACAGCTAGCTAGAACATTCATTACTATTTTTCTTTTTTATGTTTTCTCTATATAAATAACTACCTGCCCACTTCGTTCGCCATAATGTTAATTATCCTTTTCGGTGTTTTTATATAGCACACTCAGCAATAATGTGGCTTTCTATTGGTAAAAGAATTTTTAAAATCGGTTCAGTAGATCCTCACATTACCCCTTACAATTTAACAAACACACAAACTTTGCTTCTTTATAATATTAGTTAACATTATACAATTTGTTATAATTAGTCATGAATCACTATCATAAATATGACCACTTTGTATATAAAAATTAGTTTATAAACATTTCTATATTCTTTAAGATGGCCTACATATTAACCTTCAATAACAATTTCAGAATACATCGAATAGAATGTGACTTATCTGTCTGACAGTCTGATACGCCTACTACCAAATACCAATGAACCAATTTTGAGAATATTTAGCGTCAGATAGTGCCTAGAGTTTGAAAAAGGATACTTAAGGGATACACACAGTGTTTTCCATAAACAATTTTCAATTTCACCTACAGAAAAAATTTGTTAATTTTCTATCAAGCTAAAGCACAACTTAGTACTTTTGGGAGTGATCGATATATGAATAACAAATGTAGTTGTAACATTCAACGTTAAGCATTATGCCGCATAATACGCTCTAGTGCTGTAATTGGAAAACGCTGAAAGGCTTCAAAGGTTTGCTTTCGAAGTTAAAATTGTAAAAAAACCTTCGTACATTAAGGAACATACAATAGTGAAGAATTAATTATTGATGTCAGTTTAATTCTTATCAAGTTATGCAGTTAGGAACATTTGTCTGTTCATATCTATATTCATATATAAAGTTAAAGAGTTTGTTTGTTTGTTTGTTGGAACGCGCTAATTTCAGGAACTACTGGTACGAATTGAAAAATTATTTTTTTTTAAATAGACAAGACAATTTATCGAGGAAGGCTTTAGGCTACATAACATCACGATGCGACTAATAGGAGAAATAATGGAAAAAGAAATCGACGGGGGCGAAGTCGCGAGCAACGGCTAGTAAGTAAATATGTATTGTGACGTCACGAAGGAATGTCGCACTACCAAACCCTTGCACCTCCCGTATCGTGTAAAAAGAGCATATTTTAACATTTACGTAACATTCATAAAGTTAAGCATTTGTATTGTTCGAGGAATTAAATAAAATATACCCATGTGATAAGAGCGATAAGATTAGTCAATAACGATTATTAGCTGTTTAGCATCTCTATATTATATAATTATGCGGATGATAACTACATAGAGGTATTGTTTCTAAATCCTATATATAGGTAGGTATAGGTCGCGTCACGAATGTTTAACGCTGGACGAGAATAGCTGCGCATCGGTAGAATCGCGCTCGTAATTGACGTATTGGTGCGAGAAAGACAACACGACTGTGGGAACCAATCAACGCTCGCGCACCCGACGATCACGTCCAACGATGCCGTCCCCTCGATACCTTATTTTTGACTTCTGCGCAGGTTTCGTTCAGCGCTAACGATTCGTGACGTGACTTATACTAGCGACCCGCCTCGGCTTCGCTCGCATATATGATGTATTTATGCATGTACGCCTTCCTCGTGAATCGCTCTATCTATTAAAAATCGCATGAGAATCGATTGCGCAGTTTTAAAGATTTAAACAGGGACAGAGAAACCAAACGTTTCTGTACATTTTGAGGTACTAGAAACAACATAGCCTTATTTCCGATATTTATTAATTTGATTTAATGCGAGCAAAGCCGCGGGTCAAAGCTAGTAATTAAAAAGAAACATTGTACTAAAATTTTATAAACGTTGAAAAATATCTCATATTTCATACAACTATTTAAGTACCGTTGCAATAAAAACATTAAGATAGAATATTAAAAATGTAGTCAAAAAAATATCGGTGCAATAAAAAGTGTATAGATAGTATTTAGAATTAAAATAATTTCGTTAAAAAAATAAATGGCACAAGTTCTAGTAAGGTTACTCAACATAAGTATGTATTCGTGTTTTATCTTAACTTTATCAAAGTTCCTATCATACTACCTACTAGTACCTACAATCTACATACGTGAGAAACATGACGAGATATTTTTGTATGAGGCTAACAACTGATAAATATAATCGCAATGTCTAAGGCCCAATTTGAAGGCGAGCCAAACCGATTTCAGAGTGCGTTCACTCGGTGTTTGTAAACAATAAAATAATTTTAATTTTTTGTATTATATACTAGCTGTTGCTCGCGACTTCGTCCCCGTAGGATCTATTTCTATTATTATGTTATAGTGAGTCAATCTTAGATGATAGACATATACTGTCGAATACTTTTTTTTAGATTATTAAAAAGGAATAATTCTTTCATACATATTTTTTGGTATTTTGAACCGTTTTCGCAGCGCACGCAAAGGAAGCCTTCAAAGATGAATAATTCTCTCCGTTTTTTCCATATTTTCCATTATATCTTCGCTCCTATTAGTCGCAGCGTAATGTTATGTAGCCTAAAGCCTTCCTCGATAAATGGTCTATTCAATAAAAAAGATTGTTTCAATTCGAACCAGGAGTTTCTGAGATTAGCGCGTTCAAACAAACAAACAAACTCTTCAGCTTTATAATTTTATAGTATAGTATAGATTCATGTTTTATTTATTTTATTTTTATTGTTATTTCTTCGGAAAACAAACAGTCGAGAGTAAAACGGATTGTAACGAAAAAAAGGGTAAAAAGACCACTTAAATGTAAATTTGTAACAGTTGTCATAGTTCGTGACATAGTCTATAACAAAGTCGCTTTCTATTATATGTCCCTATGTATACTTAAGTCTTTAAAACTACGCAAACGATTTTGATGCGGCTTTTTATCAGATAGTGATTTAAAAGAAAGCTTTGTGTATAATACATGCGTAAATACGGTTAAAACCGGGGCTTGTAAATAATAATTGACAGTCCTACAAATTAATTACTGAGCCGGTAATGAAATATGTTATTGCAATAATCTTCAAAGTCAAAAATTAATTAAAGTCGAAGTAAAAAATCATCAAAATATTTAGTACATTTTACATAAGGTTGTATAAACACAACAATAATTTATTTTGATAAATTATAATATATCGAAAAATAATACGTTATATTACAAAACTTCCTTATTTTATAAAGTCGGTTGATTAATTATCGATAAAAAATGTTATTGAAATGGTAAATTTCTTTAAAACCTTGAAACTGTATCAAAATTAATTCAACTCTTCACAAAACGATTAAATATATAATAGTGCCCCTGATCTGAATGTTTATAATCAAATAATTAATTACTATTTGTAATGTCTATAATTTTCGAGGTAAGTCGCAGTATAAAATATGTTTATAACCCCACGCTTTTATCTCAAAAGCCTTATTTTCATAACATAATCAATAGTTCCAATTGTTTTTCTACTAATCAAGACAAATACGATCCTATATTCGAACTATACTACGAAAATAATCAATATCGGAATAGCCGTTCTCAGGATTTTAGTTGTGTCATGAACATAAAAATTATTCATATACATACATATATTAATATATGAATATCTATGTCTGAATGATTTATGTATTTGCCATATCAATACCTACACTTGAAATATGCACGCTATTATGAATCTTATGGTTTTTATTAAACATAATATTTATATTATATCCTTTGTATATAAGAGGTATGCAATAGCCAAAGGAAACATACACTCGTGTAATACAAAAGCAATATTAATATAATAGATAGAGTATCAGTAAATACTAAAAGAAAATATCAACGACCTCGCTTTAGAAGGAAAATAAAGCATGCAAAAAAATTATTTACTTAAAACCATTTCGACTTATCGTGACACGGAAATTGATAAACCTGTGATAGTATTCGAATTAAATCGTCTTGTTACAATATTAGTTGCGAATTTTTTATATTTATATTAAATGTTAGAATTAATGCTTTGTCTAAATTTACTCACGAAATGACGTTCGAAGTGTGTCTTTCTCACCTCAGATGTGTCTGTAAAGATCTCTCCGTGCTCATCTTCGTACGTGATGTTAATATTGGCGATAGTGTATGTGTCGCTCGCGAATCGTTCGTCGGGACCGTATCGGACGGACTCCAATTCGCTTCCCGGGGTATGGCAACCCACTAACGTCACAACCCAGCCGAAAGCCAGGCCCGACCACAGAACTTCAACACGCATTTTAAAAACGAACACTGCACATTCGATTTTCGAATCACTACGAACTGTCAATAGTTCGAACTTGGAACTCGGTTAGCGAAACACGTCTGCGTGCACGCTCGGCGAAACACACACTGGTTATCAACTATCAAGTATCAACCGTGAACCGGCCAGCTGGCGCGCGACGAGCGTAATGGATTAAAAAATAAAAACGTTATCAATCAAAAGGAGACAGCACTATTTTGTATTTTTGAAATTGGAACATCGGTCCATGCGAGAGTTATCGTCGGGCGTTCGACGCAGCCTCCCGCGTCGGTAATGCTAGGATATCATGTGGAAGTCGACAGCTGACCCGTAACCGGCGAGGTACTTCACGACAGCCGGCACCTGAAACAATTGACGAAATATATTAAAAAAAAACAATAGACACGTCATCAGACATTTACATAGTGATTCATTTTGACGTACGCCCTAATTTGCTGTTCAAAGAAATGATAATGTTACAACTAAGCTATATTTACTACCACGAATAGAAATTGCGTACGCGTATAATTCATAATGTCCTCTTAATGTTCAATGCAAATAAAATAAACCTATCCTTAGTAATTTGCTATAAATAATAATAAATAGTTATAGTCATTTATATCCGTAACATATAAATTATTCAACCAAAAATATTGTAATTAATGTGTCATTTTAAATACTTTCAGATTTGTTTGTATAATTATTAGGCATATGCTGGTGAATAGACTTGTCAAAACATAAAACAAATACATAATGTTACACACGGGATGTTAGTTGCAACAAAGTTGCTTTCTCGATATGTTTTAAGATTTTAGAATATAGAGAAACCCGTTTGGTTCTACGTATTTTATACGTGCAATATAGCGTGTACATTATCTCAGTGTATTTTAATTGAGATGTCGAACTGTAGAGTATACATGCTAACTGTAGAGTATGTCCCCATTCGGTGTTTGCATGTTAGGTATCACGTAGGCAAAATATATAGGCCTTATATACATTTAATGAAATAGGAATTTCATTGTGAAAGACTAGAATAAGTATCCTATAAGTTTTTAATACCTTATATTAAGTTATTTTCGTTTTAATCTGAATTTTGTTTGTGTTTATCCATAATATAAGAATGAACAGCCAAATGTGTTGCTAAGTGCATTACTCGATAACAGGTAAACTGATTTCGAAAATTATTTTTTTAGAATATAACTTAAGCAGAGAAACAGGCAGGTCTCAGGTGTAAGGATGGCTGTACAACGAACGAAGTCGCGTCAGCCAGCAAGTGTATTAAACAAAGAACAGGATCTTTATTAGAACTCAAACAACCCATAGCAAATATGCTACCCAAAATATTTTGTATTAACAAAAAAATATTTATTTATAATTTGTTTTGATTAACGCCATACGTTTCCGTATAGCGTATTTCTTGATAAATAATAAATTGTACATCGAAGTTTTTATATGAAAACAATAACGTTGTTTACACATTGGAATAACATTAACAGAGCTATAAAACGAACATATGTTACAAATAGGTCATGGACATAAAATCATATAGTATACACGACGGGGCAATGACCTGCGGCCAGTCAGTAGTCGTCATTTAAAATTTTTATCGTTCGAAGAAAACTGCGCAATTTCCAGTTAATTAACTGTAGTTATCAATCGAAGGTAATTTTATATTTTCTTTTAAATTCTTAGTTACGGTATAGTTCCTTAAGCGACTAACTTAATTATGTACTACTTGAAGTCAGTGAAGTTTATTTATTTTAATTTAATTTGCAGCGTTTGTCATTTCCTCTACCTAAACTTGAAGTAATTATTTAAAAAAAGTCTATACAAATATCGAATGTTGTTATAATCACCTTATCTTTTGAAGTTATTATAAAAATAATGTTTTTCTAATATAACGCCAACTTATTCGCAAACATCATAGCAACATAATTAATCAATCATTAACACAGACAAACGAAGCTATTAAACAAAAATTATAATCACGTTGTATAACAATCGCATTTCGAAACCTTAAGGTTAATCTTACGAGATTTCAATTACCTAACATCTATTATATTATCATTGATGAAGAAACAATTATGTCTTCACCATTCATACCATTAACGCTATGTTCCTACTTGTTTCCATGAGCAGACATTTTTCTATTTAGCATCAATTTCCTTAGTCACGAATACTCTGACAAGTTCGCTTAATTTAAATTAAAATAAACAAAACATAAAGGTAATTAAATTTATGTCTTCACAGTACCTACTGTTATTATAATAATGAGAAACAAAAACTACTTTACGGATTTAAATGAAACTTTACAATAATAAGAATAATATCTATAGTTATAGTATTATTCCAGCAGGACAATGCTGAAGTGAGTGGGGATGTATAGATGTATAGTACGCGTCACGAATCTTTAGCGCTGAACGAAACCTGCGCAGAAGTCAAAAATAAGTTATCGAGGTAGCGGTGCGGCGCGCGGGGCGCGTGATCGTCGGGTGCGCGAGCGTTGATTGGTTGTCCCAGTCGTGCTGTCTCTCTCGCACCAATACGTCAATTACGAGCGCGATTCTACCGATGCGCAGCTATTCTCGTCAATCGCTAAACATAAATGACGCGTACTATAACTAACTATTTAATGAGAAACTACTGAATGGATATTGATGACGTAGATATGTATAACTATTTAATGCAAATCTACTGAATGATGACGTTTGACATGCATGTGGATCGAACTCGAGATTGTACATGATACTTTTTATACCGGTCACAGTATTTGTTACTACGAAAATCAAACCGAAAGTAGGAATATAACATTAGAATTATTACTACTACAAGTGACCTATGCAAATATTCGCTTTAGATTTTTTTTTTGAACATAGGGGGCAAACGAGCAGACGAGCCACCTGATGGAAAGTGGTCATCGCCGCCCATGAACACTCGCAGAGCTTGACAACTCTGGAGTGGGTTGCCGACCTTTTAAAAAGATGTACGCTCTCTTCTTGAAGCACCCTAAGTCGTAATTTATACTTATTAAACAAATTATTATATATTGATCGAGGTATCTATCGACATATAGTTTAAGCCTAAATAAATAGAAACATGTGGAACGTGAAACAGTAATAAAAGCGGTGAGGAAACAAAATTGGTATTGTAGTGCATCGTAAAACAAAGCCTTAACTGTTATGACGTATTTACTCACGAGTCTAGAAAAATAACATTGGTTTTTTTAGGTTATAACAATATATCTGCAAAGATGACATTTTTGTCATAATTATTTAATTATTTCTACTATACCTATACTAAATAATATAGCAATAATGAAATATACGATAACTTTTATTACTGAGTACGATGAATTTTTATTTCTATTTTAAGTATACAGTATACACTTTGAAATCAGTTTATTTTGGCTAAGAATTATTCTATTAAATAATTATATAATATCGTTTAATTTTATCTACGAGAAAGAATGATAATTTTTAATTTTCAATAACGTTAACTAAACGTTAATAAGTCTTCCTTGTTAAAAACGAGAAAATTACAAAATCCCTCATAACGGAAACATTGTTTTATCATTGCGTTCTGTTTGTATAAAATTTAACAATGATTAAATTATAAGTCACGTCCTCGTAACACGATTTCATCTTTATATATTTTAATGTTTTATCAATACGTAACCGACATTTTACGGTATGAACATTTTTTTAACGTAAATTAACTTAAAATAAAATTTTTAATTTAAACAAAACTATAACCTAACTACGAAGTGAAGTTATATAGGTAACCTGAAATGGGTTATTCACAAAACTATTAAAAATTTTGACTGTTAATTTATTTTAATCGAGGTTATAGTCAATTCCCTACAGAAGAATACGCACACATATTATATACCCCTTTTTTAGTCGAAGGAATTTAAAATCTTCGCAATAATGAAGTATTAAACTAGATATGAAATAGGGTTACAGACAAAGCAAAGATCATCAAAAATAGTGTGCTCAATCTTAATCTTATCAATTGCAATAGCGCTATCCCTAAACTGAGGTGAACGACCTCCATTTTGATTTCAGTAGGTACATGTTGTAGATAACGTTTTGGCTGAAAAACCTTAGCGTTTTGTGTCTGATAATGTTGAACGGGTGACGACATATTTGGGTCTCTTTTCTTTTCAGTGTAAACTTTTTTTATCATCCAGGTTACACTCACAAATATATATATACTTTTTAATTTATTTGAGTATAGGAGTAGTGCCTAGTGATTTCGTGTGATAAGAACGTTACTAAAACTATTATATAGACTTAGATGATTACGTTTAGTATGTATACATAACAAAGATAAAAAAAACATTAGCGCTGATAGGTACCTAATACGTTTTAGGGAACTAAAAATTGATTAACAGTCTAGATACTGTAGTACATATTCAAAAACATGTCATACGATCAGAATTTTAAAAAGCTTTCAATATCATAAATTGGTTGAACATATCGTTAAAACAGGAAAATAATTTCGAATCGAAAACACGACACTAAAATATCCGAAAGGTTACCAACCGACATTTGCAATTTAAATTTAGGCTAAAATAAGTGTATTTTAAATCACCCTTTTAAGGATATCACTACATAAAAAGTTACTTTTCTGTCACTATCTATATCTATGTAAGCTTAGATCTTAAAAACTACGCAAAGGATATATTCGGTACTTATTTATAAACAAAAATGATTCAAAAAGGAATATAACAAGGTCCTTTTTAATAACAAGACGCAAATGACCGTGAAAGGGTGAGGACATGCCTCAATGTATTTTGTACTACTACTATTGTGACTAAGGGTTAAAATCGAAATTCTTATCAATATTAAATCGAGTATTTCGCTAAGAAAGGTACTCCTTTAAACTTTAGGTACTAACTAAAAGAATATTTTTTAAACTTTATTATAATTTTTTTTTTTTTTTTAATTCAACCGATGTCTAGAACTAAAGTGGCCAGGACTGATTTCCCTATTAATAAAATAAGAATTAATTGAGGATATTAGAATAACTTATATATGGAATGAAAGTTAAGGTAAGGGTCTTTCAGAAACAAGGTCGATGTGACCATGACGGGGTGAGGGCGTCCTTCGCCGCCTTCCGCACCCTACGGTTAAGGCCAACAAAATGTCGATATTCTGTTCATCGACCCATTGTGTAGTCGACGAACGTCAACAGATATGACGTATAGATAAATAATAATAATCATCTGTTTTAAGTATTATACTTATATTCTTATATAAGTCAATTAAATTTCAATTAAAAGAAATTTTAAGATATTAGAAAAAAATACATAACTTAAAATAACACCATTATCCTTCTATTTTATAGAAAGAATTATTCACGTAAGATATTGAACAATTTAGTAAAAAAAAAATTCTTGGTTCAAAATGACACTTCTAATTCGGGGTCTTATATTATAAAAGATTGACGTAGAACGTTAAATGTTATCTATTAATATAAGGAATGAAAGTTAAGGTAAAGGTCCTTCAGATACAAGGCTTATATGACCATGACAGGGCAAGGACGTCGGCGTCTTCCGCATCCTAGGGTTGGACTTACCTACGAGAAGTCGATGAACTTATAGAAAAAGCTCATTTAAATATTCAATGATTATTTTGATTGCATCATAAAAACACGCTTTTTTGCAAATTCTACCTTAAACGGGATAATTAAAGATTAATTTAAATAACTCTTTTTTTTAAACTAACATCACAGTCCAAATGAACTCTTTCTCAATTCTCCTTCCAGACAGTTTTGCCAATGGCCATATTATCAAAATTAAAAAAAAAAACAAATTTGAATTTCGAACAAAAGTCAACCATCGACAAAACAAAATAGCAGACCGCGTCATTATTCCCTGACCTTGTCCGGTTTCCCTCGCGTGCGCTCCAACATGAACTCAAAGCTATTTAGAAGGCGAACTCCTAACCTAATGGGCCGACATTGACAATGAAACCAGCCAGTCATTTATCATAGATGCTATCGAGTTTCTACGTTCTATATTCTCTATAGGAACAGTCAATAATATTCCTTATTTTCATTACTTAGATAGCTTTTGCGCTTTAGTATCGAATGACTTAACAATTTTTTAAACTGTCACGTAATTATCGTTGCATGCTATATAAATAGGTTATATATTACATCAGCCACATGCGTGCACATCAACGCAGCTCTTAATAGATGTTAGTCGCCATGGCCGAAATCGGTCTGGAGGATATATGTATAGTTATGTAATTGTTATTTTATAATTACATAGTATAAAACAAGGGTCAGCCCCTGTGTCTAAAGTGTATAAATCTTTAAAACTACACAACCGATTTTCATGCGGTTTTTTTAATAGATGATTCCAGAAGAAGCGAATTATCAAATAGCATGTACATTCAAAAATCCGATATATATTGCATTTTATTTCTATGAGGATCAATTCGAGTTGAAATAAACTCAAGAAAAGTAAAAACAGTAAAACGTAGTAAGCTCTACATAACGAACTGTGTTACTAGGATATCATAGCTATCTACATGTAATTAGTATGAACTACTCGCATTAGTAAGAACAAGCGTTCTTTTCTTGCCAACGACACTTTTCTGCAATTCAACGAGACACAGTCTGATGAAAACTTAAAAATTAATACATATTTTGAAGATATTATATTAAAAAGATAATTATGAAGATTGTTTGTTGGTATGAACGCGCTAATGTAACATTGGTTAGAATAGAAAAATCTTTCTGTGTTGTATAGTCCATAAAATATACCTAATAATTTATAAGCGTGAAACTTTGTGTGTGTATGTTTGTTATTCTTTCACGCAAAAACGGCTAGATCGATTTAGTTGATATTTGATATATAGTTAGGTCATACCCTGGATTAACACATATGATACTTTGCATCCCGGTATCGTTCTGGGAACGGGAACTACGCAGGTAAAACCGCGGGCACGGCCAGTAGTGTTAATACTTGTTTTATGTAATAATGTATCGCTCCAAACGTTGCGTTGCCATGGCAACTCTAATTAGCCATTCTCATTAGCCAGTCGGAGATCCTCTCATCGCAACCATTGACTCGGAACCAGCTTCCTCGATGTTTTTGCGCGATTCAATCAACGAGAAATGGAGCGGCATGCTCTTAATTGACCACTTTTTGCACGTACCCACTTCCTTGTGAAAAACTAACGCTAATCTTGTGGAATTAACTGATGATAATCGAATGGAACATCATTACGGTTTTTGATGGTTTTTCATTAGGTACTTAGGAACTTTGCCCCTGAGTTTTTCCGCGAGAAAATTCCGTTGGTTTGGTGTTAAAACAGCCGTTTTAATAACAAAGGTAAATGCATATGTTTAATATTGAATTAGCGATTCTACTATTCGTAATGGACGCTATTATCATGAAGATAAAACTAATCAATATAAAAAAATTTAATAACTTTGTCAAAAACTAATAATGTAATCAAACATATACTTATTACATACACATATGAGCAGCATATCCATAGACGAAGATATATACTAAGCAAATTTTCATTTTTTTTTCGGCTTTAAGTACCTAGATCCGCGTAACGTTTTCAATTGTAATAAATGCGCGCGCACCTTGACCTAGAGAGTTTTGCGAAACAAAACATTAACGAATGTTTTAGAATATCTATACATAATATGGATTAATAATCTAATTTAAATACATTTAACAGATTTTATTTAACCAAAAGTGGTAAAGATTCAATTTTAAAAGCCTATCTATATTGTTTCTGAAGTCAATACATTAGCCCAATAGTTTTAGGTCGATAAAAAAAATTATAAAGATTCTGAAGACTAGTTACAACAGTTTGCATAAAAATCTGTCATAACTCGATTTGAGACGTACTTAGATTTGATTGGCGTTTGAGTTGAAACGTAAGTAGGTTAGCCTTAGCTAGCCAAGCAGAAATATACAAATAAACTATTTTCTCGGACGCAATACTTGGACAAATAAAAACAGGTGATTGATTACGTCAATCGTTGTCCATTTTAATAATAATATATTCTCACTTCATAATATCGTATTAAATGTAATATCATACAATGTGTATAAACTATTGTACATACATATATAGTATTTATATCAGTAAATATCAGACCCATTTTTCTTCGTTTTACCATATCTTTTTTTATAGAGGGAAATCTTTAGAAAAAGGATAGATATGTACCCTATAAATGTAGAAAATTTTAAATTATTACAATTTTGATTCGATGCATAGCGGTGACGATCTATGTAAGTAGACAAAATAGTCTACTTTGAAATGGTTTACTTTGCGAGCTTATATTACGGTTCTGGGTGTAATTCTATGTGTACGTATTTTCTAATGGAGATCTACCTTGAATTACTACTTAAAAATCCGTTGAGTAGTTTAAAACCTACATTTGTTTTATACTTAATAGTTGGTACGAAGATATTATAGAAAATATATAAACAAAAGCGTAAAATCTTGATTTACTCAGCTAGTTTTCCAATTATACGCGCAAATGTGCATTGCGGGCAAAACTATAATTCATATTGCATTCCGTTAGTCATGTTCATTCATCACTTTTCTATTTCTAGTTACATAGATATTTTATTTAGAAAATTCTATCAGCTGTTTTGACGTGAACTGTTACGATACGAATATAATTATAATTATTTAAGAAAATACTTAAGATCTTAAAATTACTTTCTCTTAAAATTACGCAAAACGACCCCGGAACGAAGTCGTCATTGTGAATACAAATTATACAAGCTTACATCATTACGTCTCAAAATATCCAATCCAGTGACAGTAGGTACGCAAATTGAATTAACAATTATCATATACAATATACATAGTATAAAAAAACTCTCTTTATTCTGTTTGCTCTATGTATTCTTAAATCTTTAAAACTACGCAATCGATTTTCATGCGATTTATTTTATTAGAAAGATACCGGAATACTGAAACGCAACTTAAAATTAATAGTACAACTTAAACCGGTCCAATTTGACAGTTCACCATACAATTCTGTCAAAATTACGAGTCTTAAGGCGTGCTTAAATTTAATTTGCGTATGAGTATTTGGCCGAGAGTGATTCAAAAGGAAGGTTCCCGTGTATAATACATGCGAAGCCGGAACTGGTCGCTAGTTTATTATATTCAAGACATTATTCGTTACTTATGCATACTTATAACCGGACAAGCTATTAGTAATATTCGTAACCGTTTATGTACGGATGATACCGCACAGGCACCATATAAATCCTTTGCGTATAGCGTATGGTGCCCAAGAGGATACAAAATGTAAAGACGAAATGTGTTTGGCGCCAGGCACAAAAGTTAGTGAAAAACACCGCCGCACGGAATCGGTTAAGCGTGTCGCTTTAAACGTTATCACGTGGTGTGTTGACGATTACATGATATAAGCAATAATAAAGAAGACACGAACCGTTTCCTCAATAAAAGCGTGATAGTACAACTTATCTCGAGCCAAAGGTGAATTTATTTATCGCAGAGCAATGCTCCTGTTGTTTAATGCTGAGGTAACGTCTGATCGCTTGTATCCTTGCCACGTACAGTTCATGAAAAAACTTCGACACGAGACTTATGTTCTGATGTTGGGTTTGGTTATCAAAATCCTTGTAAATAAAATGTTTATGCTTTGTTTTTAAATGATGGTAGACATATTTTTTTCTATGTCGAATAAACAGACATTTGGCTGCGATACCGCCTGAATATATACATGATATTAATAAGATATCTAAATTATTTGGAAATTTATGAAATAGTGTTTTGAAACTGGGACGTTTTGAAACTGTTTGAAAATAATAATTCGATTTATATAATATAAACGAGAGGCGGTGTTTTTTTACGCCAACAGTTTCTTTTATATGATAAAATCCTCACAGACCTATATTATATCGGATAGATACCCACACTGACACTGAGTTTCATCCAAGCTGTCGATGGAGTAGGGGCCATGGACCTCTACACCCTCCCATGACACGTATACATAGCCTACAACATGCATGACAAAGAACAAAAAGCGCTTAAACAAGTAACTCCTATACAAATGAAAAACTACCTCTTAATAGAATAAGCTATAGAAAATACAGTTACTTAAACAAACACCTATTAGGCCTTTGTTGGCGGTCACTATTATAGCTAATCGTTACCATAACAGTAGATAATTAAATAACTGGATAATTTATTTGTACTTCGATACAATCACGCCATGCTACCGCTGCGATTAGGGAAACACTATTATTTGTTTGTTATAGCTATTATCACGGAAGGGCTTTGTTATTTTCATTTATATTAACTAATAATATAATATAATAAAGAAGTAATGTTTGTGTGTTTGTTAAATAGTAAGGAGTAATCTCGGGATCTACTGAGCCTATTTTAAAAAGTCACATTACTGCTGATTATCATAGACTAATTTGTTATGTTTATTGTACTTGTGTTTTATCTTATTTTTATTGAATAAAAAAAATTTTATTATAATTATTATTAACTAGCGGCCCGTTTCGGCTTCACTCGCATATATTGTGCATGTTATATTATCATTATAGATAAGTTATTGTTTTTTATACAGGTAGATAAAAAATAATTATAATCGTCGTTGAACACATAATACAGACATAATTGAGCGTAATTTTTTCCCCTAATGGAACTAGCGTCTGAGAATTCTAAAGAATTTTATAAAAGAAACATACTAGCGACTTATTACAAGAAGCCAATCTAGGCCAATATAAGTTTAATGAAAAGTATTGAGAATCTAGATTGTTCTAGAAAATGTCAGGCGCTGTAGTACGGCTTCTATAGATTTACGTGTATTATGTTTGAGTATCTGCATACAAGAGGTTTGCTATATGCAACGTTTTTTTTAAATATATTATAATACAACTATTCCAAGCTGTGTCCCGTGGTTTTAATCGCCTAACAACCATCTTATTACGATTATTGGCCCCGTTTCTTAAACTAAAGAACAATTTAATTAAAACCGATCCAATGGTTAAGGTGAGGGAAAAAATAATTGACAAATATCTATCTTTTATTTCCTTTTAATGACATATACTCATATCCATGATACTAAAATTTGTAATCATTCCGTCATTTTTAGTATTAATAAAGATTTATTTATTTATTTATAAACGCTCCTATGAAGGTTACAGAATGTAACTTTCCTCTGAACCAAGATGCTCGACCAGTCGAACGACTTACTGGACAACTATAATAGATTATCTAAATATATAAAAGAAAGACGGGTTTGTTACAAAACTTTATAACTCGAGATCGGCTAGACCAATTTTCATGGTTTTTGGTTCGTTGGATTTGTCCCCGCTCCGATTAGCAGAATACATGTCAAAGTTTACATGGAATTCCACGCAGACGGAGTCGCGGACAACAGCTAGTTGTATATATAGATATACATATGCTTAATCTGGAAAAAATATCATAAGCGCGATTAAGAACTCGGCACATTAGTAGCGGTCCCTATGCTCTTACAAATTGCATAATAAATTGTCTAGATTTATATGTAATAACTTTATAAGCTATAAGGAAGGAGGAGGGCTATTTCACAATCTAGTAAGGAAGTATTACAACTATCGACACAATTATAGTTACTTCATTAGCCGTCTTATATAATTGTCTCTTTGTTTCAAACAACAAAGAAAATGTTATACAATATTTTTTCTGTGCGTTTAAGTTATTCGAAACCTTGTTGTATTATTGCATTTATACTTATTTTGTTATTATTTATTAGTAGTAGTTAGTATTAGTATTATACACGAGTAAAAAATAAACTTGACAAGTGAGAATCTTACTCGCCCTTCCAGGGTTCTGTACGTAAGATTGTTATAATAACATTTTGAAATGTGCACATCAAGTCATTTTGTTTGATAGCTCATATTCTTTGTTTTTCATAATTTGATTACATATGTTCAGTTCTCAGATATTTTTCTGTTTATGAGGTCCGTAGCGATGCTACTTGACCGACCATACCAATTTTTAAAAATATATTATTTTAACTATTATTTTCCCGTCAATAAATTTCAGCTGTTTTAATTTTACAGATATATTGTTATGTAAGTATTAATCTATCTCTTGATAAGGATAAGATAGTGAATTTATTATCGTTTTTATTGTTAAATATTAGTTTCAAAACAATAAAATAATTGCCGTTGCTTTGATCATCTTTAGACAAAATTTGCAGAGAAAATAAATTAGTTTTTATCTTCTCTTTTTCTAGACGTAGAAGAAAATAGACATAATATAAGAAAGGCTCAAAAAGCTAATTAATTTACAATTGACATCAAATGACTTTAAAGTTTAAAATTGACACGAATTGGGCAGCTCCAAAGCTGTCAATCTTAAAGTAACCCTATCTTAAACTGAAGCATGCAAGAACCAAGAAGCAAGTTATATTGTTTTATTTAATATGGCCCGTTAAATGTCAGCTAACAATACGATGTTTAAATAACATGAAATTCAATAGCACTTTTTCCCGTTACTCGCCTTTCTTCGCACTACAGAGCTGTAATGGATATTGGATACCTCTCTGGAGATAGGGGTTACTATCCAATGCTGAGTAGGTAGGTGACGTATCGTCTGACAGTAACAATGACCAATGTATGGTAATGTAACATATGTTGATAGTTGATACTACATGTAATATGTTAACGAGCGGCCATTAAAATGGGACACATAAAACTTGTAGATTGTTTTTTCGGTTATGAAAGGGTCATAATCTTACGTATATTATGTATAAAGTTGATAAAAGTATCTAAGTAAATTAACATATTCAAAATTAGAAACAAAATTATTTTTAAATAGAGAACGGCAAATGAAAGATGAGACACTTTAAATAGTGTTAACATATTAAGGAGTGTTAAATATGTTAACATACTTCTTTTGTTGACAGTACAGCCTGAAAAAAAATTTTTTGAATAATATTTCCTATGTCCAAGTAAGGATAATTCCAAAACTACATTTAAATACCTATTATGACACTAAATAAAAACATTTGCAATACCTCAAACTAACAAATTACCAGTCTAACAATACTTTTGATTTCAACCTTATTGTAAGTTTCTTTTAATTTTATTTATCATCATCCTACGACCTAGACTTCTAGAATATTCGCGATCCAATCGATCATCAGTAAAAGTAGCTAAACTTATTGGCACGAACTCTCCAGATTATAATTGAATGATTGCGTACAATAAAATGGCATCGAATACGTTTGCATGCACTTAACCTCTAAACTGTGACTCACCGAACAAAACAATCGACAATATTATTGCGCGAGTCACGAAACGTTCACTCTTATATAGAAATTGTTTTTCATAATAGCATTCATGTAGGTATAGAAATCCTGATATGGGAGTCGTAGAAGTCTGCTCGAAGCTCGCTGCGGTAGAATGGAACACAGTGGGGTTTTGGTCGGTAGAAGTCCGACTTAACTCGTCGAGGTTCATAGGTATTGTATGAGGATTTCCCCACTACAAAAAGTACAGAAATCGAAAGAGCACAAGACTATACTTGTAGTTTTACTTGTAGTATAATAAAATTACTGTACATATTTGTTTTAAGTACCTACTCGTAACAACAGTATACAAATAAATCACAATCTTTATTACCACAATACTAAATAAATAAATATTTTGAGGAGATTTATACACAGCGCCATCTAATTCGAAGCTAGGCCGAAGCTTGTGTTATGGCAACTAGATAACGAAATAAATTACATATACATACTTTTCTTTTGTAAATACATACATAGAATATAAAGCAACACCCAGATCCCAGAGAAATACAAATGTAAATTACAAATATATTTTTCCGGTGTGGTAATCGAACCCACGACCGACGCAGAAAGCAGTTTGTGCTACCACTGCGCCAAGCGGTCGTCTACTTATATATGTATTTTATTGTATGTTATAATCTCTGTATAAATTTGATTGTCAGGAAACATTATTCCTCACTCTGAATGATTCTATGTCGAGAGTTTTATATGATTAAGAGGTAGATTATAAATTATAATACAGTAGTCGCACGAACCAGGAAGGTCCTTGGATCCGTTCACATATGTTCATACAGTTACGCACTTTGTAAATTATGGTAATGGTCCTTAGCTTTTAATAAAAACGTTTGAAAACTTCATCACTACAAATCATATAT
>JADANM010005043.1:5775118-5787844 GCA_026213755.1 Eurema hecabe | reverse complement strand
AAATTTCAATCGTGTTTTCAACTGCTTATATTTTTAATCAAGGGCTAGTTTTTAATAGTAATTGTATTTTTATTATAGTAATAAGCTTTTGGCAACACACTTCTGTTACTGCGGTTTTTCTATTTATGAATCCTTTTGAAAATATACATAAGTATGTTAAATTATGTATATATCTTAGAGCTCCTATGTTAAGCTTATGTATAAATAACTTACGACTAGCGTATAAGGCTTTACAAGCATTCATTAATGTTTAGCTATTAGGTATAGACCAGGTTACCAGATATACCTACGACTAAGTAATGAAATATATTAAGTAAATAAGTTATCAAGTATCACCATGAGACATTTGAACAGCGTGACGCGAGTCATGCGGTGATTTCACGTGACATCACCAACGTGCTTTCGATTAGCGAAAATATCTCAGTAATGTGAACTTGACATTCATGAAGCCTGTTACCAATTATCTAAATTAAAAGTATTGTCCTTGTTATTTGTACTAGAAGTAACTATTAAGATTAGGGTTTGAAGAATTGGTTCAAATACCGTTTATATTTTATAAATCATTTTGATAGGTACCATTTTTCAACCGACTTCAAAAAGGAGGAGGTTCTCAATTCGACCCGTATGTTTTTTTTCTGTTTGTTACGCGATAACTCCGCCAATTATAACAAATCTTTTTTCGGCGAATAGGTAATACCTCAAGGGTGGTCCCATTTAAATTTAATAATAAAAAAAATAACCCCCAAGGGTGGAAAATTGGGGATGAACTTTTTTATACGCAATATCTCCGCCGATTATAATTTGAACGATTATTTTTTTGTTGAATAGGTATTATGATGAAGTCGGCTTTATTTTTTTTTAAGTTAGTTATTAATGTTACTAGGTGATCGACGGAAGATTTATAAAGGGTAAACTTAATATTATTATTTTTGTTCGTGTCTCAGATGTAGACCCAAACTTTTAGGTAAGTATATGGATCTAGCTGTTGACAATACTTACTTATTAAAGAAAAATTGTTTTCCATTAGGAAAGCTATTTTTCGAAGTGCATTTTAATCAGAATTTGCCCTCCGTACCGGTTGTATTATTTTTAATATCATGAAAATGCAAACGTCTTACTTATAATATGTAGCCTAGTTGAGTAAAGATATATTTGACTTTCATCGTCAATGTAAAATGTGTCTTTAAGAAGAATATAGTACGCGTCACGAATCTTTAGCGCTGAACGAAATCTGCGCAGAAGTCAAAAATAAAGTATCGAGGTAACGGCGCGGCGCGCGGAGCGCGTGATCGTCGGGTGCGCGAGCGTTGATTGGTTGTCCCAGTCGTGTTGTCTTTCTCGCACCAATACGTCAATTACGAGCGCGATTCTACCGATGCGCAGCTATTCTCGTCCAGCGCTAAACATAAATGACGCGTACTATACTTTTTAGTTAAATAGCATGATTCGGTAAATTGAAATCTTAACCACACTTCTCATATACAGAAATAGATACAATCTATATTGGGCAATGCCACACACGCGAACTGCCCCCAGCTTATGATAACACCCACATGTGTTTCATTAATATGTTATTTATTATGAGCTTAACGTGTTTTGTTTGTTAAAAGCAAACGAGTAAATGTGACGCTTTTTTGTTGTTTTGTTCATGTCTTAATCGTGGTTTCCGTTAAACTAACTGTTGTATGTAAATATTATTTGGTTACATATTGTGTTAATTTTCTATGACTATTTAAAAGTGTTGCTATTTGAGGCCTTGGTAGATAGATATGTGTCTTTGAAATCTTATTTTCACTACTATACTATAGCTGAACACTTTCTTTTTCAAATTGATACATACCGATTAGTTTAATCATATATACGAAATAAAGTCGTATAAGTAACACTATAATATAATAACACATGAACGGCTGAACAGATTTGGTTAAAAATTGGTACTGAGGTAGTTTACGAGACTTAACTTAACTTAAGCCTTAAGATTTTTTGATAAACGAAGATATCGGACTATCTTCTTGCTCGAAGACGTGTGTTATTTTATGTTCAGTAATTTATTATTTCAGGTTAGTCAATAACATAAAGAAAATACTGTTTTCTTTTAGATTATTATACAGATTAACGACCGCGACTGTAATAGGAATATCGTCTAGGTTGATTTATGATTTAATTGACAGATTTCAACATGAAGTCAGTTGCACGAGGCCTTGTTATCTCAGCTTTCAATTACAATTGGCAATGATAGCGCGGTTCATGGCGATTTTAACGGGGAAGTGAAATCTTTTGTTTCTATTAATCAATTTGTTTAAAATTCTTTATTAAAATATATTAGGTAACATTGTTTGTGAAAAACTTGTGTTTTAAACTACTAAATTAAATTGTACCTACTTGACTTTGCATTTTTTATGTTTAATCGTATGTCTCTTTATGAGTAATCTATACTAATATTATAAAGAAGTAAAGTTTGTGTGTTTGTTAAATTGTAAGTGGTAATCTCGGGATCTACTGAACCGATTTTAAACATTCTTTCACCAATAGAAAGCCACATTATGGCTGAGTGTCATAAAAAAAACGATTGTTAACATAATGCCCAATGAAGTGTGCACGGGTCCGCTAGTCAATTATAAGACAAGATAAACTATAGTAAGTGTAGCATGAAAAAAACATAACATAGTTTTGTAGTTCCTTATCGCGCCTTACAAAAGGGGGTTAAACTGATAAAATTAAGACCAAAAGGTGTAAGAATACTTTTAGCTATAGTTGTAAGCCGTGTGGCGTGTGCTTGTGTCTTTCTCGTTCTTTAATAGAAAACAAGCCCTATATTTTCTATTCGTCTATTTTATAAATTTTATTTTATTTTTTAAAATAAATTTTATTACAATCCTTCACTAATTAATGGAAAGGATCTTTCTTATATTTAGGGTGCCCCTTGACACCATTTAAGTATCTTACTATGCCTATAGAACTTTATTCAGGTATAGCTGTCACTTGTATCGCCTAGTAAGCAGGCTTATATAAAAAGAAATAATAATAACAAAAAACCTCTACATTTACATCACGTGCACGCATTGTGTATTCAAGGCTGCCGTGTCTCGACCGACCAAATAAGAACATACGATTGTATTAAACAAATTGGGACTTAGTCATAAAGGAGTAAAGTCGTTAATACGTTGCACTTGTCGATATGGGTGCAATTGTACTTACTGTGTACGCTTTCTGAGCGGTTAAAACATCCTGAAAATTAAGACATAATCCTTTATGTTTAAAAATACTATCGCCCTATAAGTTTACGGTTTTTTTATAGATGTCATGTTAACTAGTCGCGATCTGCGATATATAGTACACATAAACCTTTCTCTTGAATCACTATCTATTTAAAAATAACCGCATGAAAATCGGTTGCGTAGTTTTAAATATTTAAGCATAGGTACTATGTACCTATGCTTAAATATTTAAAACTAAAGAAAAAAAGAGAGCTACTTTGTTTTATACTTTCTAATTATACTGATATAAGTATATTATATATGACTTCTTCAAGTTTAGAACTTAAGTATTAGACTAGTAGTAAAATGGTACTTCAATCTTCGATTATGATCTTTTGACACATAATAATTAGTAAAGTTCTTCTTCATTAAGAAGGTAATTGAGATTAGACGGATTTAACAGTTACAGACGCTACAATGTAATTACAAGGCTTTGTTTAATTTTGGGATAAAATATTGTAAATTTAGGAAGTAAAGCGCTCTAATCCTAGGAAGTAACAGTTGGTGTTAAAATTCAATGTCAAGGAACATTTCTAACCATCCGCTCACTGCGATAAGAATTCTCGTAGCGACCTACATACTACATAACTTAAACTAATTAAATTATTTTTTTGTTTAGTTTTTTTTGTAACGTCAGTTAAAAAAAGGTTTTATGTGTAACCTCTGTTATAAAAAGAGAATATCAAAACAATGCCATAACGATTAATAAGTTTCCTCCTTATTTGTTTTAAATTATTCTTTGACGTCATCGTAATTATGAGCGTGAATATTTATTAATAGTCCAACCAAATTAGATCTTTAAGTAGGAGAATCTCGATTTCCTTAAATGCAAGATTTTGGTACATTTTGTTAGATATTTTTGCGATTTTGTTTGACTTACTGACATTAATACTGCGATCTGAAGTTTTTAGAGGTTAAACGTCACAGAAATGAGTTTTTACGATTATCTTGCGATCTACGGTGCAGTCATTATAATCACGATAGTAATCTTTAACTTTTAGTGTATAATTTTTATACATTTATGAACGATATTGTGGTTTAAAATCAATTTTGTTATTTCTTATAGGTTATGACATACCAGGATGTCGGTAGAAGAATGTTTATTATTTTGTTTTTATTTTTTATTAACATTTGTTTGAATTTTTGATACAAATTGTTTGAAAGATGAACAAAAAGTTTTACCGTTTGAAACTGGATATACAGGGGTATACGAAGTCAGACTAATAGCTCTCCTGGGAGTAATAGATATCGCTTGAAACGGCATTTTGGCGATTCTTTAATACATACTAACAATCTAAACGATTACCTTAACGACCTACAAACTGCTTTACTGACTACTAGTAATGCTTACAAATTGTTAACTATATCATCGCTTTTATCTTCAAAAGCTACGAGTGAAGCTGGATTGTTTGCATTTATTGATTTATTTCAATATTAAGCTTGTTAATTTGCTGATTTATTGCTGTCGATGTAATTGTCTGTGTTATCTATATTGTTTTGTGTATTTAACTTAGTATTTTTATGTAATATGCTGTCTGAATATTTGTTGAACGCATGCTATATCCTTTTATAAAAAAAATCATGAAAATATGTCATATATTTTTAGTAAAAGTGTACAGTGAATTTTTGTTAGAGGATTTTAAATAAATAAATATTTATAAAATCTTTATTACATGTTATGTTGAATATTACATACTTTACGTACATTATTTCTGTAAGACAAAGAGAAATATTATGTAACACTTATTATTACTGACATGAATAGTCTATTACTATTACGTATTTATTCTTACCTTTAATGGTAAGATTAGCTGCTTTGAAAAAATAATGGTTATGCCTATAACATGCGTTACTGGTAAACGAATACCGTAACGAGTACATGTAAATAATAAGTTAATTATATTTTTGTATACTTTATAACGTCTATAAGTCTGACTTTGTGCGTTTATAATAGTTTTAATGATAATGAGGTAGTTTCAATTCCGACATCATTTGCTCGCTAAATGACGCTTCCGTCATTTGGCATAATATTTATTTGGCTAATATACGCATATATTCTAGATGGTTCTATTTAAAGCACCTTTGTGATGCAACTGGTGATCTTAAAATACATCAAGGTAATCATTTCTCAAAAGTCAATATTAAATGAATGCTAATTATAATAATTGAGGACAAACGCAATAATTTGTTTAAAGAAATTGTGTTTGAAAAGTTATTTTTTATATTAGTTTGTCGAAAAACAAGAAATTCCTGCCTTCCTCAATCGAAAAAATAAGTCGTAGTTTTCCTTATTGGAGATCAATTGTCACTAAAATCTATAAAATGCGTTGATATTTTACTGAATAAGAAAATATATAAGTACGTACACCGAATGACAATTCGTTTAGATATTTCTAGAGACACATATAGTATAATAATAATAATAATAATAAATAATAAATATTTTCAGGACATTTATACACAACGCCATCTAGTTCGAAGCTAAGCCGAAGCTTGTGTTATGGCAACTAGATAACGGAATAAATTACATATAAATACTTTTTCTTTTGTAAATACATACATACAATACATAGCAACACCCAGATCCCAGAAAAATACAAATGTAAATTACAAATATATTGTTCCGGTGTGGGAATCGAACCCACGACCCTTCGCGCAGAAGGCAGGTGTGTTACCACTGCGCCAAGCGGTCGTCAAATAATATAAAGTATGTACATAGGATGCAAAGGTTTTGTAAAGTTCTCTCAATAAAATACCCAAAATAGTACAGCTAGTTAAGGATACATATAATAAACGTAATACTATGTGTAATTTTTTGGCTGCAACCAATTCAGGACATGTCGTCATTCCACCCACTATAATTGATATTTGTCATGAAGGTTTTATCACTTCCTGAAACTGTCCATGGTATATAAGTAACCCGGTTGATTGGGCAAATTTCTATGCGTCATGTACTTAAGAAAATGTCAAAAGTGCAATAAAAATAACACAATATACTGTCTAGTAGGTCTCATCATCACACCCACCAGACTTATTTGTGGTATTACTATACGTTTCTTAAAGCAGAGCTACTTCATAAGTATTAATATTGGTATTTTTTTTAACTCATTCCAATAAGTTTATATAAAGGGTGGAAGTGATGTGAAAGGCAATGTCATCTTCGCCTGGATCAAATAGACTATTCTTGACCCGCCGAACTGACTGGCCGGTCGCTAGTCCTCATTGGTTCGATGTCGATAAGTTGTATATATGCTAAGTCAATAAATATTATATCAGCGCGATTCAGAACTCGGCGCATCAGTAGTAGTCGCTGCCGGTGTCATAGAATTTATTTATTCTATTATTTTTCCTAAATGCTTCTTGAGTCTTGACACTGGCTTTCAATGCTACTTATGTATGGGCTATCAAATGTAACCGTCATCCTACCTACAACTGACACTATTAAAAGCTAAAAGCTTAAAGAAACTGCTATTCATATATTAATCGTAACATCATATAAGTCGACCTTACTTATAATGAAAATATCAAAGTCGCCTTGAAACTAAAGACTAAAGGATGTTTCATCCACCCACTAGACTGAGATGAACTTCATGCTTCTTAAAACTCCTATTTTAAAACCATAATGACGTTATTAACGTAAAAAAGTAGATACAGTAAATATTAGAAAGACAAAGACGCCATGAAACATATTTCATTAATAATTAAGTAATAACGGTAACATAACCTAAATGATTTACAAAACTGTTCTGCATACAAATATTAAGCTAATTAACACTTTACTTCAAGGATTCATTAAGAACTTAAAAATGTCCAGGACGTTAAATGGAACATTTGACAAATAAACGGTTCTCTATACGAATAATACGATGACTTAACAATTTAATGTAATATAATATAGTTATAATAAGTTATCGTAAGTTGAACAGACTTACAATATGTAAATGTCAAGAGCGCCATGAAATGCAAGTTGCATCCATGGCATTGACCAGTCAAGGTTGTATGTAGTCACCACCCACTACATACCGACCAGTGGGAGCTACATCTCTGCTAGTATATTTGCTGGTACTATTATAACGCGATTTTGTTGTTTGCCGATTCAGACATATATTATATTAAATGATGTTTAATATTTAGAAGAAAACTCGGTGCAGTAGAACCAAATAGGTACTACTCTTTACTATTATAATGATATAATGACATTCTTTAATCATATTTCTTATTATTAATCTTAATACAAATTTAATAGTTTAAATACTAATTAATAATTAGTAAAAAGTCCGGGATTCGTGACATATTTTTCAAAATTAACGTCTAATAAATTACCCTATCTCCGCCCTATTACTCGTAGTTCCATATGATATAAAAATCCAAATATAAAAATACCATAACACCTAAAGCCTATAATAAATAAAATAAAATATTCATAAAACACTGATATATCGATTTAATAATACGTTAACAGCGTCCTCTCTTCCGCAACAAACAGTTCGGAGCCACAAATATACGGGAAATGATGCCAAAATACTTTAAATGCCTAATGAATTATGTATGAAGCGTCTCTGCCTGTATTGCCAATATCTTTGTAACAGAATAAAATAAATTTATAAATGTATATCTATACTCATACTTTAAAGAAGTAAAGTTTGTGTTTGTTAAATTGTAAGGGGTAATCTCGGGATATATTGAATTGACTTAAAAAAATTCTTTCACCAATAGAAAGCCACATTATTGCTGAGTGTCATACTCTATATAAAAAACCGAAAAGGATAATTAACATTATGCCCAATAAAGTTCAAAAGTTGTTTGAGTGTGCTTACCTTTTACTCTACGGATCGGATTTATTTTAGCTACTAATCACATTTATGAAGGGTGCTATAGTCTACCTAATCTTACGCGTATATAAGACAGTTAGCGAAATTTTTGAAAAGTAAAATTTGCAATAATATGAATAATGAATTAGTCTTAAGTAGTTTTAAACTGTTCTTGAAAAACTGAGAATCGAAGATTTTTATACTAGCTAACTAACTTTCATTCTATTCGTAAACGTATTCAACTGTTATTAATTTTATTTTTACAAAAATTAAGTTGATAAAAAGAATAGGTACTTATTATAAAATAAATATTATACGTGACCTAAATAAAATACTTAACGTGTTATCCATATTTATTGCTTTATATTTTATAATTTTAATAGTATACTATTTAAACGGTATTCAAGGTGTTTTCGGATATGCCGTAATAAATCGCTTTGCTATGTTTATGAGTTGACAAAAGGCGGAAGAGTAAATTTTTATGTTTCTCGAACACAATGCCAATGTCTTTTATCTGAATTCACTTTCAAGGGCTCAGATGTTTTATAAATGTCTTTAATGTATATAAGAATTTAATCATTTTATGTTTATGTGTTTATACTTTATATCTAAACGTTAAACTTAGTCCCGTTTTTATTTTCGGTATTTTTTTGCTTTTTCGTTATTATATATTTATTACAAAGATGAAGCTAACGAAGCAAATATTCAGTTACTAAAAAATGCAATCTCGACTAAATTTTTTTCCGATGTAGTTTTAATTGCTAAAGGAATTTATAATATCGCCTAAGTAGATACAGAGATTAGCCGAAACTATAAAAGTCTACCTTTTTATGATATTAATTTACATATATAGATATATACGCTTGTCATAGAAGTAAGTATGTACTTAGACATACATATATACAATGTAATGACATCTTCAAGGGCTTATGTCAACTTTAAACTAACAAATGGTCACTAGTGGACAATGGCTCGTAATTACCGCTTTAAAACAGCTGTGTTTGTGTAAGTGGTAAGCAGTTTAAAATAGCCTTGTGTTATAGCAATTATGAACGCATATATCCTTATGTATGCTTAAATCTATAAAACAACGCAAGCGATTCTCATACGGGTTTTTTTAATAGATGGAGTGATTCAATAGGAAGGTTAATACATATATATAACGAAGGGGAAGGGGGCCGGCCGGGGCGTTAACTCGTTATATCAGGCATGGCAATTATCAAAATCAAAGCGTAGCTGTTCACTTTAACAATGTATTTCCAATACTAAATGATAACAGTAAAAGTAATTAAGAATCAATACGATTTAGTTGGTAACGCAGCGAGTTCATCCGCCCGACCCGTCGGCGCCCGCGCTCGCTCCATTCTGACACTACTCAACTGACAGCCGTTCCTTCACATCTGTCAGCTGTCAAACGTCATACCGACACCGGGGTGACCTCACTCAAGCTTTCTGCCTGGCGTTTCCAACTAATTCGTTAAAATAAAATCACAATTATTTCTGACGCTTCGACATATATGTATAATACATGCTTAATATATGCGACCCAAGCCGGGGCGAGTCGCTAGTTTTAATAAAAATGCTTGCGGAAGATTGGTCGTTGCATGCTCGCGAGTGTGTACGTGGAGGAATACCGGTGGGTTCTATACGGGAGTAGCATCGTGTCTTGTAAGTCCCATACAACAGCCTCCTTCCTCGAGGACGACGCGGTATCCATACTTATAGATACCACGTGAAATCCTCCGTGAAATATAACACCGAAGTATCGAGATACTACTGTAAATTTATGGTAAACCGTGATTTGGTCGTTTGCTCTTTCCCCTAAGGAGGTAATGTCTCAGATTTGTAAACCAAGTCGCCTGTAAAACGGTCAGTGGTACTGAACACATTATCGCCTTTAAACAGCTGTTTGTAGCGGAGTTATGGCCACGCTAACATGAAAGAGCTTTGACTATTTGTATTGTACATACTTCAATGAATGTAGGTTTTTCGACTCAACCCATGTTTCTTTTAAACAGTTACGTACCTATGTTGTTTTTATATTTAATATCTACCAATTGTGTGTGTTAAAGAGGGAAGATTTTATTGCTTGTTTGCACTGAATGGCCTCCGAAACTAATAGACGGATTTTAATGAAGAGCTAAAGGATAAATATAGGCTATCTTCTGATATATAAATAATTCAAGAGGTGCATCCCCTTTAATTATTTTATTAATAAGAGAAGAAAAATTGTACGGTTTTAATGCGGATGAATCCGCGGGACACAGCTAATGTATCACAAAAATTTAACTACCAATATAAACGAATAAAAATTAACATACTTACGTGTTTTTAATTTATTTAAATATGGAAACGGTGACTCAATAACACGTCAAATGAGTACAATGCAATGACGTCCATTAGGGCTAATGTCAGAACTGAAAGCCGACAAAAATGGCCGACGATCGGAACAATGCTGCATTACTATAGCTTATACATAAGTGCAGTATTTTAAGTCAAGCAAGTATGATTAGAAGCCAAATGAATGAATTTATTTAAAAACCAAAACTAAAAAGGAGGACCTATTTCATTTTCAGGTATATTGTATTGTTTATTTGGAGTAATATAAAAATCTGAAAATTTTTCTTTGTTTAAATGCGTTTATCTCAAGACATGTAGGTTGGATTTTAAAATGATTTCATACGTAAGCTATCTAGCTAACAAATCAAGTATGCTATAAAGATCTCTTTTTAATATGTCAACTTGAATACGCAGGCAAATCTGCGTGGCGTAACTAGTTTTAAATTTTCATATCGTACTAATCAGCTGACGTCTAGTACTATTTACAAATGTTATTGATCTTGAAACGAAATGACTAGACAACAATACACTTGGCAACACCGTACGTGCCTCAGTTCGCGTATAATTATGTAATCTCTAGTAAGTTTTATATAATTTAAATTACATAATGTGACTAGCCACGCACGATCGATTGTATGACCTCAATTGACCTCATAGACATGTTGAATAGCGAAACTATCAATTCAGTCTCGAGAAGGTTGTAAGACGTTCTAGGTTAGTTTAGTGTCACGTGTTTCGTATATTTTGTTAATGCGTTTATAAATACCTACCTACACGTAATAACAGTACGACTTCAAATTGTTTAATTATTTACCTATTATAGTCAGACAGAAGCTATCTTTTTTGGTTATCTTGTTTTTTGTAGTACAGAAATGCTCTTAGATCGGGACGATGCTATGGCCATCGTAGACATCCTATGGCCATCGGTGAATAGACCATGGGCTATCTCTGACGCATTCGCAGTCTTCCACGAGTGCAGGGTAGCTACTCCGAATGCAATCGTCGTCTAAATCGAAAAATTTTAATACCGTAACCAAGCTATGAGACTAAATATACTCTAATAAAGAATCGGATAGCACATCAGTTTATCGGGATGTTATCGAAACAGAAACAAAAAAGTGTTTCTATTAATTCGAAGTTGCTCAAAAACTGTGTCGAATATAATAAAAATCGACATCGCTTGCATTCAGAGTAGATACTCTGTACACTCTTGACACTAAAGCTAGTAACATCAAATCAAATCTTAACCGACTTCAAAAAAGGAGGAGTTTTATAATTTAGAAGTCGGTGCCAAGTAAAACGATCGATTTAATACGATATTCTGTAGATTGTTGTATCATTTACTTGGTATCGACTTCACAATTATAAAATAACTATTAAATCATTTATATACCAACTAAAAATACGTATTACTTAGTGCGAAGCAAATTTATTTATTATTTTATTATTTACTTTTATTATTTTTCTTTTTCTTACTTTTTAGTTTAAAGTCGGTTTATATTTGTTAAAAATTATTTTATCCTTAATAAAGAGAGCATCCCCTATTGTTGCTATTTAGAATTAGTTGTTACCATAAAAATAATTTCATGCGACTAACTTACAAATAGACGTTATTATTCATTAAAATAAACATTATTTATATAAAATAATTAATTGTTAATGAACCTTAGCCGCTAGCGTGTTAAAAAATACTTGTTAGGAAGGGAATCGTGAACACAGGAATTCGGTCAAGGCGGTATTTTCACGTAAAAATGCACATAAATTGTGTATAGAATTTATTTCATTCGCTCTGATAAGGATCGTCCTTAAAAAGGATAACGCGACCTTGAAACTATGAAGCGTTTACGGTTGATAATTAATTTTAATTGTTATGGCTTTGTATGTCGCATTTAGTATGAAAATTTTTAGCATCATCATGATATTATACGTAGTTTCCAATATACTATATCATTGCCATGATAGCTCGTAATAAATGCTATAGACACCAAGTTCCCACAAAAAATATCTATTCGTCATTACGTATAAAGAATAAAAATATAAACATTATTTAATAATGCACATGTAATTGGCGGTCGTATTATTAATAGTGATTCGTACCAGGCAACCACGCAATACATATAAAATAACGAATAATAAAATAGCTAAGAAAAGGAAGGCTTCGAACGGAAACACAAAAAATATTTAAAAAAATTGATAGTTTCTTTGAAAGTGAATTTTAATATTATGCACACACTTATTTTGTTCTTTTTTTGCATCGTACACTGCGCAGACACATTGAGTATTGTTAATTATAATCATAAAATATTTTTTACTCTATC
>JADANM010005043.1:5732475-5773943 GCA_026213755.1 Eurema hecabe | reverse complement strand
ATAAAGTAAAAAAACTAAAACCCAACTACGACAAAAAACGACGCTGAAAAAGTATAAAAGTACCCCATGAATACAGGTAAAGTCACAAGCAAATGCTAGTAATATATATATATTCGAAATGTACAAGTGAAGCGCTTTAAAATGATACCAAACACGGCATATCTAGCTTAACTTTATTTTTTTTACTCTGTATATTTTGTCCGCTAGAGGGCGCCACATTGAATTTGGTAAAAATCTATATAGCCTATAACCAGCGGACAATTAAGACGCTTCTAATGATATGTCATTTGTCGAATTCTGATTAGTGGTTTAGAAGTTACGAGGGAACAGATGAACATACATACATACATACATACATACATACATAGCCTGTCAAAATCATAACCCTCCTTTGGCTTTGCCGTAGTCGGGTAAAAAGAGATCTTTATAGCATACTTGATTTGTTAGCTAGTTAGCTTACGTATGAAATCATTTTAAAATCCAACCTACATGTCTTGAGATAAACGCATTTAAACAAACAAAAATTTTCAGATTTTTATATTACTCCAAATAAACAATACAATATACCTGAAAATTAAATAGGTCCTCCTTTTTAGTTTTGGTTTTTAAAGCAAAGGTTTTTAAATAAATTTATTCATTTGTCTTCTAATCATACTTGCTTGACTTAAAATACTGCACTTATGTATAAGCTATAATAATGCAGCATTGTTCCGATCGTCGGCCATTTTTGTCGGCTTTCAGTTCTGACATTAGCCCTAATGGACGTCATTGCATTGTACTCATTTGACGTGTTATTGAGTCACCGTTTCCATATTTAAATAAATTAAAAACACGTAGGTATCTTAAATTTTATTCATTTATACTGGTAGTTAATTTTTTGTGATACATTAGCTGTGTCCCGCGGTTTCACGTTGAATTATTTATATCACTAGATAGCCTATATTTATCCTTTAGCTCTTCATTAAAATCTGTCTATTAGTTTCGGAGGCCATTCAGTGCAAACAAGCAATAAAATCTTCCCTTTTTAATATACACAATTGGTAGTTAATAGTTATAAAAACGTAGGTACGTAACTGTTTAAAAGAAACATGGATTATGTCGAAAAACCTACATTCATTAAAGTATGTACAATACAAATAGTCAAAGCTCTTTTACGTTAGCGTGGCCATAACTCAGCTACAAACAGCTGTTTATAGGCGATAATGTGTTCAGTACCACTGACCGTTTTACAGGCGACTTGGTTTACAAATCTGAGACATTACCTCCTTAGGGGAAAGAGCAAACGACCAAATCAAAGTTTACCATAAATTTACAGTAGTATCTCGATACTTCGGTGTTATATTTCACGGAGGATTTCACGTGGTATCTATAAGTATGGATACCGCGTCCTCCTCGAGGAAGGAGGCTGTTGTATGGGACTTACAAGATAAGGTGCTTCTCCCGTATAGAACCCACCGGTATTCCTCCACGTACACACACACGGAAAGACTCGCGAGGACGCCACGAGGCGTCTTCCGCAAGCATTTTTATTAAAACTAGCGACCCGCTCCAGCTTCGGTCGCATATATTATGCATGTATTATACATATATGTATTAACCTTCATATTGAATCACTCCATCTATTAAAAAAACCGTATGAGAACCGCTTGTGTAGTTTTATAGATTTAAGCATACATAGGGATATATGCGTTCATAATTGCTATAACACAAGGCTATTTTAAACTGCTTACCACATACACAAACACAGCTGTTTTAAAGCGGTAATTACGAGCCATTGTCCACTAGTGACCATTTGTTGGTTTTAAGTTGACATAAGCCCTTGAAGATGTCATTGCATTGTATATATGTATGTACTTACTTCTTTTTCAAGCGTATATGTCTATATAAATGAATATTATAAGAAGGTAGACTTTTATAGTTTCGGCTAATCTCTGTATCTACTTAGGCGATATTATAAATTCCTTTAGCAATTAAAACTACATCGAAAAAAAATTTAGTCGAGATTGCATTTTTTTGTAACTGAATATTTGCTTCGTTAGCTTCATCTTTGTAATAAATATATAATAAAGAAAAAGCAAAAAAAATACGAAAACAAAAACGGGACCACGTTTAACGTTTAGATATAAAGTATAAACACATAAACATGGAATGATTAAATTCTTATATACATAAAAGAACGCATTATAAAACAACTGAGCCCTTGAAAGTGAATTCAGATAAAAGACATTGGCATTGTGTTCGAGAAACATAAAAATTCACTCTTCCGCCTTTTGTCACCTCATAAACCCAACAAAGCGATTTATTGCGGCACATCCGAAAACACCTTGAATACCATTTTAATAGTTTATATAAAATATTAAAATTATAAAGCAATAAATATGGATAACACTTTAAGTTTTTTATTTATGTTATGTACCTACTCTTTTTATCAACTTTATTTTTTTTAAATTGATTACATTTACGAATAGAATTGCTTGTTTAAAAATCCTCGATTATTAGTTTTTAAAGTATAGTTTAAAAGTACTTAAGACTAATTCACTAAATATTGTTGTAAATATATAATTTTACTTTTCAAAAATTTCGCTAACTGTCATTAGACATATTAGCGTAAGATTAGGTAGACTGCAGCACTCTTTATAAATGTGATTAGAAGCTAATAAACGACCCGCAGATTAAAAAATAAGCGCAGACTAAAAACTTTTGACATACACATATACATATATACTAGCTGACCCGTGCCCTCTTCGTTGGGCATAATGTTAATTATCCTTTTCGGTTTTTTATATAGCCTATGACAGTTAGCAATAATGTGGCTAGAAAGGCAATATCTTTGTAACAGAATCAAATAAATTTATATTTGAATATCCATACTAATATTATAAAGAAGTAAAGTTTGTGTGTTTATTAAATTGTAAGGGGTAATCTCTAAAAAAATTATTTCACCAATTTCTATTGGTGAAATATTTTTTTTAAATCAGTTCAGTAGATCCCGAGATTACCCCTTACATTTTAACAAACACACAAACTTTACTTATTTATAATATTAGTATGGATATACAAATATAAATTTATTTTATTCTGTTACAAAGATATTGGCAATACAGGCAGAGACGCTTCATACATAATTCATTAGGCATTTAAAGTATTTTGGCATCATTTCCCGTATATTTGTGGCTCCGAACTGTTTGTTGCGGAAGAGAGGACACTGTTAACGTATTATTAAATCGATATATTAGTGTTTTATGAATATTTTATTTTATTTATTATAGGCTTTAGGTGTTAGGGTATTTTTATATGTGGATTTTTATATCATATGGAACTACGAGTAATAGGGCGGAGATAAGGTAATTTATTAGACGTTAATTTTGAAAAATATGTCACGAATCCCGGACTTATTAATAATTATTAATTAGTATTTAAACTATTAAATTTATATTAAGATTAATAATAAGAAATATGATTAAAGAATGTTATTATATCATTATAATAGTAAAGAGTAGTACCTATTTGGTTGTACTGCACCGAGTTTTCTTCTAAATATTAAACATCATTTAATATAATATATGTCTGAATCGTCAAACAACAAAATCGCGTTATAATAGTACCAGCAAATATACCTACTAGCAGAGATGTAGCTCCCACTGGTCGGTATGTAGTGGGTGGTGACTACGTTCAACCTTGACTGGTCAATGCCATGGATGCAACTTGCATTTCATGGCGCTCTTGACATTTACATACATATTGTAAGTCAGTTCAACTTACGATAACTTATTATTACTATATTATATTATATTAAATTGTTAAGTCATCGTATTATTCGTATAGAGAACCGTTTGTGAAAAGCATTTCGTCTTTAACGTATATTTGTCAAATCCATTTTACGTCCTGGACATTTTAAAGTTCTTAATGAATCCTTGAAGTAAAGTGTTAATTAGCATAATATTTGTATGCAGAACAGTTTTGGAAATCATTTAGGTTATGTTAACGTTATTACTTAATTATTAATGAAATATGTTTCATGGCGTCTTTGTCTTTCTAATATTTACTGTTTCTACTTTTTTACGTTAATTACGTCATTATGGTTTTAAAATAGGAGTTTTAAGAAGCATGAAGTTCATCTCAGTCTAGTGGGTGGATGAAACATCCTTTAGTCTTTAGTTTCAAGGCGATTTTGACATTTTCATTATAAGTAATGTCGTCGACTTATATGACGTTACAATTAATATATAAACAGCAGTTTATTTAAGTATTAAGCTTTTAACACTGTCCTTTATTAGTTATAATAGTGTCATAACGTTACATTTGATAGCCCATACATAAGTAACATTGAAAGCCAGTGTCAAGACTCAAGAAGCATTTAGAATAAATAATAGAATAAATAAATTCTATGACACTGGCATCGACTGCTACAGATGCGCCGAGTTCTGAATCGCGCTGATAATATTGACTTAGCATATATACAACTTATCGACATCGAACCAATGAGGACTAGCGACCGGCCAGTCAGTTCGACGGGTCAAAAATGTTCTATTTGGTCAATGCGAAGATGACATTGTATTTCACACCACTTCCACCCTTAATAGAAAGACTAATATCGGAATGTGCTCTATAAAAAAATACCAATATTAATACTTATTAAGTAGCTCTGCAATTAAGAAACGTATAGTAACGTAAACGTATATTACCACAAATAAATCTGGTGGGTGTGATGATGAGACCTATTAGACAGTATATTGTGTTATTTTTATTGCACTTTTGACATTTTCTTAAGTACATGACGCATAGAAATTTGCTCAATCAATCGTTACTTATATACGATGGACAGATTCAGGAAGTTATAAAACCTTCAAGACAAATATCAATTATAGTGGGTGTAATTACGACATGTCCTGAATTGGTTGCAGCCAAAAAATTAGTGTTACGTTTATTATATGTATCCTTAACTAGCTGTACTATTTTGGGTATTTTATTGAGAGAACTTTACAAAACCTTTGCATACTATGTACATACTATATGTGTCTCTAGAAATTTCTAAACGAATTGTCATTCGGTGTCCGTACTTATATATTTTCTTATTCAATAAAATATCAACGCATTGTATAGATTTTAAAGTGACAATTGATCTCCAATAAGGAAAACTACGACTCATTTTTTCGATTGAGGAAGGCAGGAATTTCTTGTTTTTCGACAAACTAATATAAAAAAGAACTTTTCAAACACAATTTCTTTAAACAAATTATTGCGTTTGTCCTTAATTATCATAATTAGCACTCATTTAATATTGACTTTTGAGAAATGATTACCTTGATGTATTTTAAGATCACCAGTTGCATCACAAAGGTGCTTTAAATAGAACCATCTAGAATATATGCGTATATTAGCCAAATAAATATTATGCCAAATGACGGAAGCGTCATTTAGCGAGCAAATGGTGTTGGAATTGAAACTAGCTCATTATCATTAAAACTATTATAGACGCACCAATTAAGACATATAAACGTTATAAATTATACAAAGAAAAATATTAACGTATTATTTCTACTAGCTGTGTCCCGCGGTTTCACACGCGTAGTAGGTACCCGTTCCCGGGTCAATACTAAATACCACGATGTCAGCTATCCTATCTTTTAGGTTGGATCAAACTGCACATGGTGAGCGAATTTTATTATAATCGGTTAAGTGGTTTAGGAGTCCATTGAGAACAAACATTGTGACACGATTTATATATATATTAAGACTAGCTGCGCCGGCGACTTCGCGCGCGTAGTAAAGACTTGGGGACTTTGGGGAGCATTTTTGAACATGTTGAAGAACTTAATCATTTTAACTATTAACACGTATTAATCTAAAACAAACTATCCTATAGTACAAAATATCTAACCCGCGCCAACAAACGTTCAGCAAGTTCAACGTGTTTCTTTAAATTGCCATAAGTTTTTTATTTATCGACCGATTGACATGAATCAAACACTAAATGTTAAGTGAAGCTTGACATTTAGTGTTTGATTCATGAAGCCACAAGATATCATTGAAAACCCCATCTAGATAGGATGAATCGTTTCTGAGATTAGCGTGCACAAACAAACAGACAAACAGACAAAAATTCCAAAAATCATTGTTTTGGGTTCTATTGCATTAATAAAGGTCTCCTATAATATTTTTTCTCATATAACTTCCATGTACAGACAGCGACTCAATACGTTTTTATTATATGTTTTGATTGATGATAAGATGTAACTACTCGTTTCGGTATTCGTTTACCAGTTAAAATGTTAAAGGCAAAATCGTTATTTTTCTAAGCAGATAATTACAACATTAAAGGTAATAAGAAATACGCAATACAAAACGACTATTTATAGCAATAATAACAAGTGTTACATATAACTTTACTCTTTGTTTTTCTGTAGGTATATAATATTCAACTTCAAATGTAATCAAGAATTTACTAATAAATGCAAATAGTCCAGCGTTATTCGTGGCTTTTGAAGACAAAAACGATGGTATAGTAAAGAACTATTAAGCATTACGTACGAGTAGTTAGTAAAGCAGTTTTTAGGTAGGTCGTTAAGCGAATCGTTTAGATTGTTACTATATAAGAATCTCCAAAATGCCGTTTCAAGCGATATCTATTACTCCCAGGAGAGCTATTAGTCTGACTTCGTATACCCCTGTAAATCCAGTTTCAAACGGTGAAACTTTTTGTTCATCTTTCAAACAATTTGTATCACAAATTCAAACAAATGCTACCTTAAATAAAAACAAAATAATAAACATTCTTCTACCGACATCCTGGTATGTCATAACCTATAAGAAATAGCAAAATTGATTTTAAACCACAATGTCGTTCATAAATGTATTAAAATTATACACTAAAAGTTAAAGATTACTATCGTGATTATAATGACTGCACCGTAGATCGCAAGATAATCGTAAAAACTCATTTCTGTGACGTTTAACCTCTAAAAACTTCAGATCGTGCAATATTAATGTCAGTAAGCCAAACAAAATCGCAAAAATATCTAACAAAATGTACCAAAATCTTGCCTTTAAGGAAATCGAGCTTCTCCTACTTAAAGATCTAATTTGGCTGGCCTATTAATAAATATTCACGCTCATAATTACGATGACGTCAAAGAATAATTTAAAACAAATAAGGAGGAAACTTATTAATCGTTATGGCATTGTTTTGATATTCTCTTTTTATAACAGAGGTTACACATAAAACCTTTTTTTTAACTGACGTTACAAAAAAAAATAAACTAAACAAAAAAATAATTTAATTAGTTTAAGTTATGTACTATGTACGAGAATTCTTATCGCAGTGAGCGGATGGTTAGAAATGTTCCTTGACATTGAATTTTAACACCAACTGTTACTTCCTAGGATTAGAGCGCTTTACTTCCTAAATTTACAATATTTTATCCCAAAATTAAACAAAGCCTTGTAATTTCATTGTGGCGACTGTAACTGTTAAATCCATCTAATCTCAATTACCTCTTAATTTAAATTTTACTAATAATTATGTGGGGGGAAAGGTTACACATAATCAAAGATTGAAGTCTAATACTTAAGTTCTAAACTTGAAGAAGTCATATATAATATACTTATATCAGTATCATTACAAAGTATAAAACAAAGTAGCTCTCTCTTTTTCTTTCCCTATGTACCTATGCTTAAATCTTTAAAACTACGCAACCGATTTTCATGCGGTTATTTTTAAATAGAGTGATTCAAGAGAAAGGTTTATGTGTACTATATATCGCAGATCGTGACTAGTTAAAGATAACTTATTGACACCTATAAAAAAAACCGTAAACTTATAGGGCGATAGTATTTTAAAACATAAAGGATTATGTTCAAATTTTCAGGATGTTTTAACCGCTCAGTAAGCGTACACAGTAAGTACAATTGCACCCATATCGATAAGTGCAACGTATAAACGACTTTACTCCTTTATGACTAAGTCCCAATTCGTTAAATACAATCGTATGTTCTTATTTGGTCGGTCGAGACACGGCAGCCTTGAATACACAATGCTTGCACGTGATGTAAATGTAGAGGTTTTTTGTTATTATTATTTCTTTTTATATAAGCCTGCTTACTAGGCGATACAAGTGACAGCTACACCTGAATAAAGTTCTATAGGCATAGTATGATACTTAAGTGGTGTCAAGGGGCACCCTAATTATAAGAAAGATCCTTTCCATTAATTAGTGAAGGATTGTAATAAAATTTATTTTAAAAAATAAAATAAAATTTATAGAATAGACGAAAAGAAAATAAAGGGCTTGTTTTCTATTAAAGAAAGAGAAAGAGACAAGCACACGCCACACGGCTTACAACTATAGCAAAAAGTATCGTTACAACTTTTGGTCTTAATTTTATCAGTTTAACCCCCTTTTGTAAGGCGCGATAAGGAACTACAAAACTATGTTATGTTTTTTCATGCTACACTTACTATAGTTTATCTTGTCTTATAATTGAATAGCGGACCTGTGCACACTTCATTGGGCATTATGTTAACAATCGATTTTTTATATAGCTATGACACTTAGCAATAATGTGGCTTTCTATTGGTGAAAGAATTTTAAAATCGGTTCAGTAGATCCCGAGATTACCACTTACAATTTAACAAACACACAAACTTTACTTCTTTATAATATTAGTATAGATTACTCATAAAGAAGGGACATACGATTAAATATAAAAAAAATCATCTTAATAGGTATGTACCTACTATTTCATTTAGTAGTTTAAAACACAAGTTTTTCACAAACAATGTTACCTAATATATTTTAATAAAGAAATTTTAAACAAATTGATTAACAGAAACAAAAGATTTCACTTCCCCGTTACAATCGCCATGAACCGCGCTATCATTGCCAATTGTAATTGAAAGCTGAGATAACAAGGCCTCGTGCAACTGACTTCATGTTGAAATCTGTCAATTAAATCATAAATCAACCTAGACGATATTCCTATTACAGTCGCGGTCGTTAATCTGTATAATAATCTAAAAGAAAACAGAATTTTCTTTATGTTATTGACTAACCTCAAATAATAAATTACTGGACATAAAATAACACACGTTTTCGAGCAAGAAGATAGTCCGATATCTTTAGGCATAAGTTATCTTAAGTCTCCTGTCTCTAAGCTACCTCACTACCAATTTAAGCCAAATCTGTTCAGCCGTTCATGTGTTATTATATAGTGTTACTAACACGACTTTATTTCGTATATATGATTAAACTAATCGGTATGATAAAATTGAAGATGAAAATGATTTAAAAAAATATATATCAATTTTGAAAAAGAAGTTCAGCTATAGTATAGTGAAAATAAGATTTCAAAGACACATATAAATAGAGATGTACGAGGACTACAGATAGCAACACTTTTAAATAGTCATAAAAAATTAACACAATATGTAACCAAATAATATTTACATACAACGGTTAGTTTAACGGAAACCACGATTAAGACATGAACAAAACAACAAAAAAGCGTCACATTTACTCGTTTGTCTTTTAACAAACAAAACACGTTAAGCTCATAATAAATAACATATAAATGAAACACATGTGGGTGTTATCATAAGCTGGGGGCAGTTCGCGTGTGGCATTGCCCAATATAGATTGTATCTATTTCTGTTAATGAGAAGTGTGGTTAAGATTTCAATTTACCGAATCATGCTATTTAACTAATAAGTGTAGTACGCGTCATTTATGTTTAGCGCTGGACGAGAATAGCTGCGCATCGGTAGAATCGCGCTCGTAATTGACGTATTGGTGCGAGAAAGACAACACGACTTGGACAACCCATCAACGATCACGCGCCGCGCCGTTACCTCGATACCTTATTTTTGACTTCTGCGCAGGTTTCGTTCAGCGCTAAAGATTCGTGACGCGTACTATATTCTTCTTAAAGTCGCATTTTACTTTGACGGTGAAAGTCAAATATATCTTTACTCAACTAGGCTACATACAGTAAGAATTTTGCATTTTCATGATATTAAAAACAATACAACCGGTACGGAGGGCAAATTCTTATTAACTTGTACACCCAAAAATCGCTTTTCTTATGAAAAGCAATTTTTCTTTAATAAGTAAATATTGTCAACAGCTAGATCCATATAACTTAAAGTGGGGGTCTACATCTGAGACACGAACAAAATAATAATATTAAGTTTACCCTTTATAAATCTTCCGTCGATCACCTAGTAACATTAATAAACTTTAAAATACATAAATAAAACCGACTTCATCATAATACCTATTCAACAAAAAAATAATCGTTCAAATTGGTTCATAATCGGCGGAGATATTGCGTATAAAAAGTTCATCCCCAATTTTCCACCCTTGGGGGTTGGGAGTTTTTTTATTATTAAATTTAAATGGGACCACCCTTGAGGTATTAACTATTCGCCGAAAAAAGATTTGTTCAAATCGGTTCATAATTGGCGGAGTTATCGCGTCACAAATATAGAAAAAAAAACATACGGGTCGAATTGAGAACCTCCTCCTTTTTGAAGTCGGTTGAAAATGGTATCTATCAAAATGATTTATAAAATATTAAAGGTATTTGAAGTTTTGAACCAATCTTTCAAACTCTAATCTTAATACTTACTTCTAGTACCAATAACAAGGACAAACCTTTAATTTAGATAATTAATTGGTAATAGGCTTCATGAATGTCAAGTTCACATTACTGAGATATTTTCGCTAATCGAAAGCACGTTGGTGATGTCACGTGAAATCACCGTATGACTCGCGTCACGCTGTTCAAATGTCTCATGGTGATACTTGATAACTTATTTACTTATATTTCATTACTTAGTCATTTAACTGGTAACCTGGTCTATACCTAATAGCTAAACATTAATGGATGCTTCTAAAGCCTTATACGTTAGTCATAAGTTATTTATACATAAGCTCTGTACATAGAGCTCTAAGATATATACATAATTTAACATACTTATGTATATTTTCAAAAGAAAATAAATAGAAAAACCACAGTAACAGAAGTGTGTTGCCAAAAGCTAATTACTATAGTAAAAATACAATTACTATTAAAAAGTAGCCCTTGATTAAAAATATAAGCAGTTGAAAACACGATTGAAATTTAAAAATAACCGTTAAAACGCATACAGATAATAAAAAGACTACACAATTCGATATTTAAAACCGTACCATAAACAAGATAATTCATAAAGATGAGACAAAAAGAGTCATCACAGAGGCCACCCGGCTTCCGGTGCGCCATATTTGTTTATTTTTAAACGCCAGGAAGTCGAAACTTGTTATGCGGACCGCGACTGGACAAACCTTTTTTCCTCTGGCAACATTTCCTTTGTCTTGGTCATTGAATATTCAGTCCGCCGTTTGAATTGATTACGCTTAATAATCGAATTGGTTTAAGAAACACGATAACGTTGGAAGTTTTAACCGTTAAAATATTTATTGCATGTTTGACTTCGTATTTTGTGAGACAATGGATCGCGGTGCCATTCAGGAAATGAGGCCTACCGGTGCTGCCATTGTAATTAAGTTACAAATACTTAATTTACATAGATATGAAATACACACTAGTCGTAGTTTCTTGTTAATTTATTTATTTAATATTTAAGCATTTAATCATTAATATTAACAGATTATCTTTAACATCAGATATAATTGTGGTCACCCGACTACTGAATTAGTAAAAATACTGTATCTCAGCAGTCGGGTCCACCCTATTAGCAAGTTCAGTTTACAATATCAATGCAACATTATAAAAATTGAATAAAATTAAGAGCGATCAAATTACAATTTAATGTGATGGCAGGAAAAGTGTGAGTGAGTGTGTCAGTGTGTGAGTGTGAAGTGTACCTGTGTGCATATGTGTGAGTGTGCGGGTGTGATTGTGTCTGATAATAAAAAAATACATATTACATATACACTATTGACGTTTAAGTAATTTGAAGTATATAAAAATAAATCGTGACATAGACGAGTATTGTCTACGGCCATATAATTATTTTCATACGAACCGAATGAACTTTGAAAACAAAGGTATTAGGTAACAAAGTAACTGTTCGAACAATACATTTTCTTCTCATTGCATAACTTTTCATCGAGATAAACGACCTACCTACAAATATGCATCATGTTATCTTATAGTAACACTTACGAAATAGAATCTTTTTATACGCCTCTATTATCCAAATGTCGTTCGATGTCTCGTGCCCACTTCGTTGGGAATAATGTTAATTCCTTTTTAATTTTTGCGACTTAATAATAGAAGTTAGACATACTACTATCGTTGACTTTTTGTGGGTATTTTCTCTAGAATGCAAAAATATATCTTTCATGGTTAGGGCTGCGTTGGTAAAAACGCTTCCATTCGACCGTTTTTTCTAAGATTCACTTTGCAAAATGAACGACCGCGTAAAATACTTTTTATTTTTTTTATATAACCTATGACACTCAGCAATAATGTGGCTTTCTATTGGTGAAGAGTTTTTTTTAATAGGTTCTGTCGATCCCGAGATTACCCCTAACAATTTAAAAAAAAACGCAAAATTTACTTCTTTATAATAATAGACTACCCACGACCCGCAGTTTTACCCGGATTTATGCATAGAATTACATTCATTAACCTTCCTCTTGAATTACCCTACTTGATAAAAAAAACCGCATGAATATAGGTGGCGTAGTTTTAAAGATTGAAGCATACATAGATACAGACAAAGAAAGTTTGTTTAATAATATGTAATGATATAACATTGCCAATCCTTCAGAATCTTTGTGTTGGAGCCTTGCATAAACATTGCTTGTATAAACAAATAGTTTGAGTAGCCAGGAAGGTGATTCTTTAAGTAAATATTTAGACTATTGTATCATAAGGACATTATATATATACTAGCTATTGCCCGCGACTCCGTTCGCGTGGACTTTCATATAAACTGTGACCCTCCCTTTCCTCCCTTACAATCCTCAAAAATTGTAGCCTATGTGTTATTCTGATGTATAAGCTATATTGTGGTAAAGTTTCATTCAAATCCATTCAGTAGTTTTTACGTGAAAGAGTAACAAACATCCATACATCCATACATCCATACATCCATACATCCATACTTACAAACTTTCGCCTTTATAATAGTATAATAGGATATTTATTGTATAGCTATATATTTTCGTTTTTGTATTAATGGTGTAACTAATTAGTATGTATCAAACATATGAAGTAACTATCCTAAGAGGTGAATATGGAACGAATATTTAACTCTCATCTGTTTAAAAAAAAATATTTAGAATATTTGGTACCACAGTATCGAAAAACATATTACATACTCGTATTATGTATTGAATATGTATGATATCATTTGAATTGTATATTGTTTGATTTTTCATGTCGCCCGCAAAAACCAATTACTTTTATAACCTTATACATCAGAAACCTTAAGTTCTCCTGAAGAATATTCAAATTTTATAGAAATAATCCGATATTTAATTCCAGCGATAAGCTTGTAAACTTGCGTTTCACATAACTAACTATAGATAAACAACCTTAAAAATAAATCGTCATCCATACAATATCCAGATACAGAACGTCGATAATCATCATAATAAATAATTCATTTCGTCATTAATGTATTTCTAATTGGTCGTATTAATGGATCATTACGAAAAAACCGATTATAAACTGGGTTAATGGACGAAGTGTTTGTATGGGGATCTTCCTGTACCGAGATGTGGTAACTAGAAGATTCTGAACCAGCCTCTTGATGATTTAACTGCAATTAGGTCACATTGATACGATCACAGTACGCAGGCTTAACTTTTATAGACTTACATAAAATTAGTAGAGACAAGATAAAGTAAAAAAACTAAAACCCAACTACGACAAAAAACGACGCTGAAAAAGTATAAAAGTACCCCATGAATACAGGTAAAGTCACAAGCAAATGCTAGTAATATATATATATATTCGAAATGTACAAGTGAAGCGCTTTAAAATGATACCAAACACGGCATATCTAGCTTAACTTTATTTTTTTACTCTGTATATTTTGTCCGCTAGAGGGCGCCACATTGAATTTGGTGAAAATCTATATAGCCTATAACCAGCGGACAATTAAGACGCTTCTAATGATATGTCATTTGTCGAATTCTGATTAGTGGTTTAGAAGTTACGAGGGAACAGATGAACATACATACATACATACATACATAGCCTGTCAAAATCATAACCCTCCTTTGGCTTTGCCGTAGTCGGGTAAAAAAGAAACTATTAAGGAAGTAATGATGATGATAAAATTTAAGAAAGAAACATGTATTGCGGAAAATGCAGAGTAAATCAATACAAAGGTCACAAGACATTTTACACGTAGTAGTAACAAGAGAAAACACAATTTTGCTATTTATTAAAATGTAGTTTTTTAATTCTTTCCAGTTTTTCTATGTAGAAACAGCTTTCCTAAACGGTGGTAAAGGATTGTTTTGTGATACCATTACATGGCGTTTTAAGAGTGTTACTACATGTTAAATGTAGGCCATGAATTAAGAAATAATTGAACTTGATTTTGAATACATTTCCAATAATTTTATGCTGTGGAAAACATTATAGCACTATCCAAACTCGTGCCCGATTAAAAAAATAAATAAAACTCTTGATCCAATATCGATAACAAAGCTTCTATAACGACGACAAAAGCTCTTTCAAGTGTATGGAGAAAGTTAATGATTGGAGATAATGCAGCGGGCACGGTATAACACTTTTTTGTTTAGAAAGTAGTTCTTATAACGAAGGGGCTTGGGAGATGACAATTGATAAACATTGCATTTCAACTAACACGATTTTAAGGTTCTTTACATAGTATATTACATAGTATAAAACATCAGTGCAACCACGACCGCTCAGAGAAGAGTGCCCGACTGAGAAGAAGTATTTAAAACAAAGTCGTTATGGATGCTTAAATCTTTAAACGCAACAGATTTTCATGCGTTTTTTTAATAATCAATAAGGTTTATATGTTTATAAAATACATTATATATATAATATATGTATGAAGCCGGGGCTGGTCACCAGTATATATAATAATAAAATATAGAAGAAGTTAGTCTACTGGTGAATAAACTAAATTCGGTTATTTGAAGATATCCACTTGAAAATCTTTTTTAGAAGGTGTTAATGAGAATTAAGTTGGTTTGCTTAATGCATTCTATACACGATTTTTAATATGTTATGTGTAACGATTTCTTCTTATTCCATACATTTACGAATTTACTTGTAATTTTGATTTTGTAAATTACGGTCTTGAATGATAAAAACATACTTATTGTCATTAATACTTACTTTTTTAATTCAATTACTTTATTATTAGAATCAATTAAAGTACTAAAATGTACGAAGAAGTCTGAAACAGTAAACGTTTTTGAAAACTCTTTTGTTTGTTTCGACAATAATCCGATGCACTAATGTTCAACCCGATTCTTTGCTAGAGTAGCCTTAGCTCCAAATTTCAAAAAACAGTATCGTAACTAGATGATATCAACGACAATTGCGACTTACATCTATCTTAAGGTAACTGTAAACTAACTGAAAACTCATATGCCTTAATGAGGTCTCCGCTAAAGATAGCAAATTCACAAGCAGATGTGTCATGTGACATATAGCCTGGTAATAGTAATTGAATCAGAGCTCGGAATCCCGTGCAGTGCAGGCTCAACGTGAACACCTCAATCTAATTATTAGTCTAGAATGTGTTTGCAAACACGTGAACCTATGATTAGCTTCGAAACTTTACTGATTACAGGATTTTAACTGAGGTGGATAAATGGACATGACGTGGCAAGAGCCTTATAGAGTTTGAAAAAGACTTGATCTATGTAGGTGTGGTTTATGTTCCGGTAAATCACTTATTTAAAATTCTGTAGTAACCTTTACGACTGAACCATATCATGATATAGCTACAAAAATTTTTAAGTGACATACCTATATGTAATATAAAATTTATTTAAAGAAAGGTGGTTCATTGAACTATTCAACATTACGATAGTGTTTCGTTAATCGCATCGGCATAACTAGTAATACATATATTCATTTCATTCATAAAAATTATTTAGTTTGTCTCTTTATTCATATCCCTTTTTATACAACGTCTCGCAATCTTATTCAGCTTGCTTGTATGCTTTACCGTATGATTCAAAGCAATTAAAAGTTAGCAAATATAAAACTAACAAAGGATCAACGTTTGGCGCGGGTGAATCACAAATATGGCGACTGCGTTATGGCGGGAATTGTAAAACGCATCCGGGTACGTTGCAACTTGCAACATATTATCCGCACTTCGCGAATTTGCTCGTGTACAACTTATCAAGTACTCTAAATACAATGCAGTAGTCGTAGTTTTAGGAAAAGCGTTTGCAAAAAATTGCAAAAAAATTCCTTGCTTAATTTTAAAAGGAAGTCCTGTATAAACTTTTAAATACACATATAACTATTTTTTTTAATAACTACACTGATTATTTTGTATTTTGATACTAAGCATAAGTCACCTACATTATTCAGTCTAAATAGCTGTCTGCATTCAAAGGGCATTTAATATTAATTGTAAAGTAATTACATAAGAATTCGATAGTTCCTTATAAATGTATTTGACTTTTATCGTGTTATCCTACCTTGAATATGTAAGATGGTTGTTGATACAAAATTATATTATAGTATCTTATACTATTAATAATGATATTCCTGGAATATTTCAATACTGTAAAATAACAGTATTAAAAAAATACTAAATGTAATACATATAATATTTCGATAAATAGTCAGGGTCAGATAATTCTTGATCACGCCCGCTGCTTAGTCATAACTTTCTTTGTGGTTGGTACTGTATAGTGTATACCTAATACCTATCATATCTTTCCTTATCAACACCTACGACTACAGTAAGAAATGTTGTACTCATCATAACATTCAGATGACGAAATTATGACTAAAGTTTAAGATATGAATTTATCCTACACACATATTGTCTGCATTTAACACTGAGAAGATGCATTGTTAACAAAAATTATGTAAATATTCACAAAATGTTAAACGTATTCGGTTCCGGTTATGAATCGCGTATTTGAATGCTGCATACAATTGTATTATTGAGTAACATATTTTATATTATAATTTAAACCTAGGTTACGAGAATCATAGGAAATTTCAAATAGGACTCGACATAGGTACCAAGTTGTTGTTTATTTAATATAATACTCCTGAAGCACATTTATAAAACGATGTTACAGGCTTTATTTTGTCAACGATGTTCGCAAATATTTTTATTCAAGTCAATAACCATTGTGTTAGCACGTAATATTGTTATGGTTTCAAAACAATAACGCAGCCTGGGGCCAGTAAAGCAATTCGTTATTAAGATCAATAAAGGTTTGGCTATCATTCTAAAAAATGTTTATATATTATTAAAGCATCGAAAAAAGGAAATTTACTTACAATACGAAGCATACTATGCTCCAACAGCTGTTAATTTTTCCCTCACGGTCAGAAAGTAACTCAGTCGGCTCACCCCAACAAATAGAATCATAACAAGTTTGTTTATTTTAATCTATATGTCTCACTTATTTTGATATCTAAACGTCAAAATACATTCTCTTTCACTCGTTTCTTTCTATGAAACTATATTGAATCTTATATCAAACGTACATTGAAACTAAAAAAACAAACTGCGAACGCACAGTAGTCACGACAGCAGCGCGACACACGTCTCGCACGCAGACGATTATGATACCATTTGCGAATTGCGATTGTTCAGAAATCAGAAAATTTATTCAAATTGAATTTATCTATTTTAAGATGGCAACTTACAAGATTCTATAAGCTATGGTAAAGTGCAAACTATATCTTTGGTCAAGAAAAAGCTAAATTAATGAAACGTCTAATGTCCTATTTTTGTCCTTAGACTCCTAGGTTATTTTGCTGAGCAGTTTTCAATTCTTGTTTGTGAAATATCGTGACGATAATCATAAAAGAAATAATTTATAATATAATCTGTAGCCATGATTCATCTGACAAACTGGCAACACTGAAATACGTCCATTTTCTATCATATCGCAAACTTAAAAAAACGACGTCGTAAAGAATTTCTTTTGTCGGTTGAGCTTATAATTTTTCCATTTTAAAGGATGTGAATTATTGAATTTCTAAGTGTCTAATTTTTAATTTTTGTTGTTTTCGAAACAAAACCTAAAATAGCTGACAGTATAACGGTAAGTTAAAAGACATTTTGTTTATATTGCAGATAGAAAGTAACCGTTGTCGGGCGGTTGCTACAGTATTTAGTAGTCCTAGTTTCACATCTGCTATTAATGTACCGGTCACTAATTAAATTTCGTCTCGCCAAAAGCTATCATAGATGTAAGTGCATAGTATTATCGGTCTGAGACAGCGCTGATGCGCTAACGTTTCTTATCTGCATCTACTCCAATTTATTTTTCTCAATAAATTAGTGTGTCATCGTTTTATGCTTGTTTATTTTGCATTTTACTGTATTTTAAATTTGTAAATGCAGCTACTGAAGCAATAGAAAGCGTAACACATTAAAATTCGCAACACGCAAAACGGTATGTTTTGAAAAGTTACGTTATTTTTGTATATTATTATGAATTTTACCGTATCTGTAAATTCTTTTAAATTTGTACATTTCAATATTATTATTTTTTGTAATCAAGTCTTGCAATCCTTGACCTTGGGAGGGAAGCTTGCAAAAGGTCATCTTGCATGCAGTTAATATAATATATTCAGGGCTAACAAGAATCCCTTTTAGGCGAAATAAACTTATCCTTATTAAGTGTAAATGTTCTTTAGAATACATACTTATCCATAAAATCAATTTTAAAATTAAAAGAAAGAATTTGTATTTGTTACTATTACTATCATGATCAGGTGACTGAAATTTAAACAAAAATAATTGACTTTTAAATAATAACTAGGACACTGCACTTTTAGCAGAAAACAACTAGCTATAAGACAAAGAAACAAAAATGGAAGATGAAAATGAATACAAAAAGTTGCCGACAGAAGACAAATGTGTTCACAAATTGTGGAAAGCTCGAGTGGTGGGTTACGAAGAAGCCATAAAGTTATTTAATCAAATTGACGATGCAAAGGCACCAGAATGGAACAAATACCTGGGGCTGGTCAAAAAGTTTGTTATTGACAGTAATGTTGCAGCACAGGAGAAAGGTATGTTTATTTTTGCCCAACCTAAAAGAGGAGGTGGTTTTATTAAAAAAAATGAAACCATTTTTAACAATTTTGCTAAATTTCAAATCTCGATTAATCTATTACTAAATTAGTCAAGTATTACATTATTTCAAAATATAACTAATTGTTGTTTAGTTGGTATTTTGCCATTAATATTTGCATGAAATAAAAAACCTTATATAAGAAGGTATCTTGAGTGAATATGAATTTCAGGCAAAACTATATTATATATATTTAAAATTTACAGATATTCTTTATAGCTCGCATTAAGATTAATTACTTATTGTTTCATTGTATTGTCTTCATGGAAGCTGATGTAAGACTTCCTGCCATTACCAATTAAACTCAAATAAGGACAATAACCTTATGAACTTTCTTATTCATCAGTTTTGCTAACAACATATTATGTCTCTCAATATTTATGTATCTAATTGTTGAAGATTGAGATTTAAAATATTGCAAAATTATTCTTTCTATTTATTTTTAATTATATCTATTTTGTTCTTTCTTATTAGGTCTAGAAGCAGCATTAGTATTTATAGAAAATTGTGGACATGCTGGAAAAACGACTGGTGAGGTTATGTCAGGAATTGTGGCCAAATGTATTGCTGCACCGAAGACTAAAACAAAAGATCTTGCCTTACAGGTATTCTATTGTTTATGTTTTATAGTTCTTCTCTTATAAAAGTACTCACACTTTTCTTATGTGTATTATTTAAACATTAAAATAGTATAGTGTTTTGAATGTTGTGTTTTTCAACTACACCATAATAGTTTTTAAATTGTAACCTTTCAGATAACATTGATGTACATAGAAATTGAGAAACATGAGGTGGTTGAAGATGAACTCCTTAAGGGTATGGAACAGAAAAACCCTAAAGTTGTGGCTGCATGTACGGCTGCTCTGAATACAGCTCTAAAACAGTTTGGCAACAAAGTTATTGCCATAAAACCTATGGTGAAGAAAATACCAGTGTTATTAGCAGATAGGGACAAAGCTGTCCGAGACGAAATGAAGGCACTTGTTGTTGAAATGCATAGGTTTGTTTTGTTTTGTAAATGCACCTCTTGAGAAAGGTTAACTGTCTCTTCTTTGCATATTTATTTTAAATGATTTTATAGTTACATCTTAGTATTCAAATCCATTACTTTGTGCTTTGGCGTTATGTACATTATTAAACATATAATTACATAATACATATCTTCAAATTTATTCTTTTCTAAATGGTAAAGTATGTTAAACTAATACTTATAGATGGATCGGAGCAGCAATAGAGCCCCACATAGCATCTCTTCAACCGGTAGTTCAGCAAGAGTTGCGAGAAGCCTTCGTTGGAGCGGGCGGCGGAGCTGTACCTACCAGATATCTGAGGTCACAACAGAATAGAGTACGAGAAACTCCCACTGCTGACACTACAGATGGTAAATATCTTATTGTATATGTTTACAAAACGAAACATTGAGTTTAACCTATACTTTGTATTTGTTACATTGTGATGGAACTGTAAATTCTAGTGAATTAAGTGAATTAACTATTCCTTATTTTATTATATAGGTAATTTAGCTATAAATAATAATTCAAGTAATAATGACGAAAAGCAAATATATGGTCGTATTTTTTTTAAGTTGATTAAACAATCAGTTGGTTTATTTTTTTTTTCAGTCTTAATTTTAATATCATTTCCTTTTTTACCTGTTTTTTCGTTAATTTATTTTTTCCTATTAATTCTTAACCAGGAGCAGCGGAAGATGACGACGCCGAAATAGGTTGTGGTGACTCTGGTGAAATGGACCCATATGATCTATTAGACCCAGTGGAAATATTATCAAAACTACCTAAGGATTTCTATGAAAAACTAGAAGCTAAAAAATGGCAAGAAAGAAAGGAAGCTCTTGATGCTGCAGAGAATTTGCTGAAAAATGCCCCGAAATTGGAGCCTGGCGATTATGCTGATCTAGTCAGAGCCTTGAAAAAGGTGCTGCTATTTTATATTATGTTTTATTACTTTAGTTAAGACTTAAGAGTAACATAAAGGAGAAATCTGTCTAATTAATAAGTTTAAGTCAGAAACTTTTAAGAATCAAATATTACAATAGATCTTAATATTTGTATAATAATGATTATAAAAAATAGTACAGATATATAAACAAACAAATCATTCCATAGGTGGTATCAAAGGACGCGAATGTAATCCTAGTAGCCCTAGGTGTAAGACTCCTAGGCATGGTGGCCAGTGGTCTTCGGGCCAAATTCCAACCTTATGCTGTGGCTTGCATACAGGCGTGCTTAGAAAAGTTCAAAGAAAAGAAACCCAATGTTGTCACAGCTTTGAGAGACTGCATTGATGCCATGTATCCTTCGGTGAGTGTTAAGTTCATTCATGTTATTTTTTATTTTGATTTTTAAAAACGAACATTCTTAAATGCAACTGATAATATGAAACAAAAAACACTTGCATGAGTTGTTGTTATACAATTTAAATTTCTATTTGTTGTTTTTTTATTTAGTAAGACATATATTAATTCTTATTATTAATTAGTTTATTATATCCTTGTAAAACTGAACTACTTGCGGTTGGTATAAAATATTTGATTATAAAGTGACACAATCCATAAAAGATGAATAAATGTCAGGATTATTATTGACATTTATATAAAATTTGATTATTATGTTCCACAGACCAACCTAGAAGCAATTATGGAAGATATGTTAGCAGCATTCGAAAACAAGAACCCATCTATAAAAGCCGAAAGTGCTACTTTCCTAGCCCGATCATTGTGTGTTACACAACCAGCTGCATTTAACAAAAAACTTCTAAAAGCATATGTTGCTGGCTTGCTAAAGTTACTTGATAGTGCTGGTAAGTTCTACTACATTTTGCATATTGCTTTAAATATCCCATGAGAATATGTAGTAGAAATTGAATCTAACCCTTACATTATTTAAGCCTAATTTTAATTTATGTCTTAGGTTTTTTTACATATGAAATTAACATTAATATTTCTTTATATAGGAATAATAAAAACCTTCAAAAAGCCAACAAAAATTAGTTACAATCATCTAAATAAATATCTTTTTGGTAGATCCAACTGTACGAGATGCGGCTTCCGAAGCTTTAGGTACAGCAACTAAACTAGTAGGAGAAAAGAATATCGCACCTCACATCGGGAAGTTGGATAATCTTAAGGAACAAAAGATTAAGGAATTTGCTGACAAGGCAAGTCATAGAAATTTTAATTAAGTGTCATACATACATGATTAATATAATTTAAAATTTTTATCATGGCATATGATTTTGTAATATTGCTAAGATACAATATTAGCATATTATAAACACCGTTTTTTTTAAGTTATAAAATTTGGCACTGACCCAAAGCACTGCACATACCTGAATTTAAATAATTATTTTTATTTATTATATCTAACTATTTTAGGCTGAAATAAAGGTGAAGGTAGGAAATGCAAAGAAAGAAGTTAAGCCTAAAGCTGCTCCAGCCGGCAAAGGTGATTCCAAACCCACTGCTGGCTCCAGTCAACCTAAGCCTGTTAAAAGACCAGCATCAGGTATGTTTTGCTACTACCAATCACAATTGGAATATTCTGTGGAGTATGATGCTTTATAAATCTGTATCATATTCTGTCTGAGCTTGATCGATTTTACTGCCAAAACTTAATGGAGGAATGAATTAACGAATCAAATAGGAAAATCACATTCATATTTGTTCAACAATTTAAATGATAATTTTTATAATGTCAGTTGAATGATATGTGTATTTATACAGAATATATAAATGTCTGCTCTTTATAGCTAAGAAACCTGCACCCACAAAGAAAGTCCTGGGCAAAGTTCCACAAAGTCCTCCGAGGGAGCAAGAGCTGTCTCCAGAAGAGGTTGACGCTAAGGCAGAAGTGCTGTTCCCACCTGATGTTATTAAAGGTAAATTTGTGTTGTTCTTGATATTGGTAACAACTTAGGGTATTGTAAGCATAACCTGGAAGAGATTTATATGACTTACTTAATAGGTTTTTGTATTCTTACAAGAATGACTCTGCTTCATATGGTTACAGACTACTTAAAAATTTTTGAAATTAGATTTGTTAGTATATACAAATGCAACATGGCATAAATATCTGCTTAAAAGTATCCTTATCATTAACTTATGTTGTTCCTTACGGTACATATATTATCTATATATATATATATATATTGTCTTGTTAAATGTATTATTTTTTTAGTGTCATGGTTTTTACTTCTTTTCTTTTAGGGCTAGGAGATGGCAATTGGAAGACCCGTCTCGCGGCAGTTCAATCATTCCATTCAACAATTCAAGGCCTCACCACAGATGACACAAATGCTCAGATATTATATCGAGTACTCAATAAGAAGCCAGGGCTGAAAGATACCAACGTACAAGTATTAAAAGCGAGATTAGAAGCTTGCAAATATATTACTGAGAATTTCCCTATTTCCACGTAAGTGTTTTTTAGTGAAAATAATATTATCGCACAAAGATACAATACATTATAAACAGAAAAATATGTCGTCAGAGTTATGACATTAAAATTTATACGATAATGAGATTGCTTTTGACAATTTGTAACAGCTTACGTATCATAACATACAGGAACATCAAAAATACTTATTAATGTTATAAAATAAAAGTAACTGTCTTTCTTTTTAGCTTTTTGGGTAGAATTATTAGATAAATCAAAATAAATCTTCATATGCAAGTATCATCGTTACCACATATTAAACTTCTATTAGACATTTCACAAGTGAAAACTGTTTTACATTTCAGTTTTGACCCAAATAAATATTATAATATTGCGAGTTCGCAAAATCACTTACATCATCATTCTTTTACAGTACCGCAGCAGACTTCGTCTTGCATGATGTGGTCAATAAACTTGGTGAGGCCTCTTGTGCAGCCATATCTGCTGATTGCCTAACCTCACTGGCTGAAGGATGTGGTTTAGAGCATGTGATCAACGAGGGACTAGGCTTTGCTATGGACTCACAGAAAAACCCCAAAGTGCAGTCCGAGATTTACAACTGGATGGCTAGCTCAATAAAGGAATTTGGATTTACGTGAGTACTTAAATTTAATATTTATTCATTTACCCTTTATTATATTTATTACTCTAACTGACCTAAAAGTACTAAACCTAAAGTGTACAAAGTATAAGAAATGCAGTAGACAGCCATATCACTAAAAGTTATTTCTTCCAGGTAACCTTTTATGTACATTAATGTAATCATCATTTAACTTATATTTTCAGGATGAATGTCAAATCAATAATCGCGCACAGCAAAAAAGCCCTTTCAGCCACCAACCCAAATGTCCGGACGTCTACAGTAAATTTCCTAGGAGTACTCTCCTTATATGTTGGACCTTCACTACTAAACCACTTTGATAGTGAAAAAGCTGCCACAAAACAATTGATTAGTTTGGAAATGGACAAATACGCCAACAGCACACCACCTACGCCTACAAAACAGATGGGACGAGTCAGTAAGGTATTATAAAAATATCACATTGATATTTTTTTATGTTGATAATATATTGTATACCATGGCTTAAGATGTTGGGTTTAACTTCTGTTAAAATGCTAGTTTTTTTGACTCGAAGTCATTTCATGTCTCGTTCCAAAGTCGTAACTTGTGTTTTGAAAATTCATTTTGAAGTTATGTGTGTTTGATTACCCTATTGTAGAAATTGCCGTTAACAACTAGTTAATATCTATTGTTCCTTTAAATTAAAATGTTACTTAATAATCTAATCATATTAATGTTATAATATTTTCTGTAGTCTGCAAGCAAAGGTTCAGTGGGTGATGACCTGGATGAAGCGTTTGAGGATGCAGCTGATGATGAACCGGCTGTAGTGGAAGACTCCAGGCCTCGCACGGATATCGCGCCGCTCATTACTGATACTCTTGTTGGGGAGATGAATGATAAGAACTGGAAGGTACATTGAATATTGCTGCAGTATAGGATTTAGTGTTATAGAAATTTCACAGTTTTTAGTTACAGAAATAAGAATTCACAAAGTTACCATTTAGAAATTTTATTGCGAAAAATTTGTTTTACATTTTTTAGTAGTTAAAAATAACATTTAATATGTTCAGTAAGTATCATATACCCTAATTATACATATTATTAATTAACAAACAACATTACAGGTCAGAAATGAAGCTCTGGACAAACTGAAAGCAATAATCACAAACTCAGCTCCAATCAAGCCTACGCTAGGAGAGTTACCAGCGGCGTTAGCAGCAAGACTTTTAGATTCCAACTCGAAGCTAGCCCAAAGTGCTTTACAGATCTGTGAATTGATTGCCACAGCTATGGGACCGAAATGTAAACAACATGTTAGGACATTCTTCCCTGGTTTCTTTCAAGGTAATTATTTATTTGTTTGTTAAACATGTCAATAGGTTTGTTTTGTATTGAATCTTATTTGATAATTTTGAGGAAACCTAGTATGTGAAAAAAACATTACATATTAATTTTTTTTCTGTCATATGTCAGAAAAAAATTGGTACACAGCATACCATGCTGTGTATTTTTTTTATATATTTAGGAGAGTAGTAGAGCATGTAACCTGCACATTATTGTACAGGTTACATGACGTGTGTGTTATGTAATCTGTCCTAGTTTTCAATTACAGAGCATAGTGTGAATCTGTGGCGCATAATGCCAAATTATGCTGAATGTGAATTAGTTTTAGTATGAGAGTGCTCGCATAATGCGAAGCGTTGCGGTACTTGAAACATTCAATGTCAAACATTATGCCGCATAATGCGCAAGAGTGCTATAATTGGAAAACTGGGTGTATATGTGTAATTATATGTAAATGTTGCAGCGTTCGGCGACAGCAAGCAGTGGATCCGCGCGGCGGCGGTGTCGTGCGTGGAGGCGTGGTGCCGCGAGGCGGGCGCGGCGGCCGCGCTCGACGGCGAGATGGTGTACGACGCGCTCAAGTCCGGCTCGCCCGTGCTGCGCGCCGCGCTCTTCACCTGGCTCGCCGAGAAGCTGCCCAATGGTGCGATAACTATATAATATACACATACATACACATGCACACACACGAACGCACATACGTACACTCGCACACACATCCACACACAAACGAAACTAATAAATGAGTTGTTTCCTTGTGTTGTTTTTTAATAGTTTTATTTTCGAGTTTTGGATATGTTATGTTTTAGCATTAAATCGTATACAAAACTTGAAAGAAATAAGTAAATGGAATTATTATAACGTCAATTTACTGTTACAGTGGCCCCAAAGTCGTTCCCCCGCGAAGAGTTATCGGTATGCGTGGGCGTGCTCTACGCGGGCGTAGAGGACCGTGCGGCCGACGTGCGCAAAGCTGCCGCAGACTGTGTGCTGCCTTTCATGCTGCACCTCGGATATGAACCCATGCACAAACAGCTCGATAAGCTTAAGGTAAAAACTACATATCTAAAGTCATAGACAGTATGAAACAAATGGTGTTATATATCTTTAATGATATGTTTTTAAAAACACTGTATTGAAAAATATCCATAAATATTTAAAAATAGAGTTAACTTCTTAACTGTATCTCTCTGATTATTTATTTTGAACATAAATTTGGATAATATTCCCATGAACGCAATTAATGACCCAGCATTGTAATAGCTAGACATAGAGTTGTAGACATAGAGTTGTGTAACACTCAATGTTGAAAATTGTAAACAACAATAATAACATAATTAAAATCATGACCATATATCTTCAGCCGGGGTCAAAATCAGTAGTTCTAGCAGTATTGGACAAAGCTCGGCCAAACCTACCAGTACAACCGTTACCAGCCAAGGCTAAAGGGAAAGAAGAACCGAGGGGAGTCAAATCAGCGGGTGCTTTGAAAAAGGAGGCTGAAAAGAAGGGGACTGCTGTTAAAGCTAAGGTGAATTTTTATTTCATACTAGCTGTTGCTCGCGACTTCGTTCCCGTCGGATCTATTTCTATTATTATGTTATAGTGAGTCAATCTTAGAAGATAGACATATACTGTCGCGGACTTTTTTTAGATCATTTAAAGAGGAATAATTCTTTCATACATATTATTTTTGTATCTTGGACCGTTTTCGCAGCGCACGCAAAGGAAGCCCTCAAAGATGAATAATTTTCCCCGTTTTTTCCATATTTTCCAAGATATAAATCTTCGCTCCTATTAGTCACAGCGTGATGTAGCCTTCCTCGATAAATGGTCAATTCAATAAAAAAAGAATTTTTCAATTCGAACCAGAGAGTAGATCCTAAGATTAGCGCGTACAAACAAACAAACAAACAAACAAACTCTTCAGCTTTATATATTAGTATAGATTTCTCTTATTTCTCTTACAAGAAATAGTACACTATGACTGATACATTGTTTAACTGACGACCCTACACTAAAGAGTAATCTTTTCTAGGCAACCTTAAAAGAGAGAAAGAAACTTTTTGTATACAACCTTTAGATCATTTGAACTGGGGTTATTACAATTTGTTTGTTATGTTGTTGTTGTTTTGTTAATAAAATGTCGAAAATAAGGGAAAGAGTAAAAGTAAAGTATAATTGAAAGCTGTATGTTAATGCATAATATAATATAGTTATTATTTAAAAGACAGGCTGCCATATTTTTTTACCATATTATTTCTTATATGAAAAAATTTTTTGTGTACACTAAATATAAACATATCTTTGGTTATATTGTATTACATAGGGCCCAGCCAAACCAGCCTCAGCGACAAGTCGGGGAAAGAAGGAAGATGAGGATTGCACTCCTTTGCTTCCCAACAACAACGCTAAAAACCAGAGGATTGTTGACGATCAAAAGCTTAAAGGTGAGTTTTAATTTATTATCAAGCACCCTGAAAGCTAGCGGAGTACATCTCTTTAAAGGTGCAAGCCTTTTAAAGTCATGTACTCTCTTTATTCTCTATGCTCTACAAGTGCAGATGGATGATTTTATTGTTTGCCTTGTATGTTATAAAAATAAGCATTTAATGTTTCTTAAATTGTAGCATATAAACTTTGTTTAAATGATAATTAATGTCTTCTAAAGATGACAGATCGATTTAAATTCTGATATGCATAATAATATATAAGATGTAGAATTAATCGCCAACTATGTAAAATGTAATTATCTTGATAAACATTTTTAGTTTTGAAATGGAATTTCACAACACCACGAGAGGAATTCTTTGACTTGCTTAAAGATCAAATGAACAGTGCCGGATTAAATAAACAACTTATTGCAAACATGTTTCATAGTGATTTTAGGTAAGAAGAAATTTAAAATGTATATGTAATACTTATCAAAGTTATTACATATATATTTTTATTAAAATTGAAATATTTCATAGGAACCTCGAGGCTTGTAATTAACATATATTCATAATTGCAGGTACCATTTGAAAGCCATTGAATCACTATCAGAAGACATTCACGAAAATGGTTCAGCCCTTATAGCAAATCTCGACTTAGTCCTCAAATGGTTGACTCTAAGGTTCTTTGACACTAATCCATCAGTTATACTCAAAGGACTAGAATATTTGAGCCTGGTGTTTCAGTATTTAATGGACAGTGATTATACTATGGCGGAATATGAAGCTAATTGCTTTATACCGTATCTTGTTATGAAGGTGAGTTTTTGTACACTTAGGATGTTTTAACTTAAAATGTAGCCCTCCAAAATTTATACATAACCTTTTGATCAATATATAAAGTAACAAAACAAAAATGCCTTTGTAATAGTAACACAGGTAGATATTTTTCTTCTTCAGGGAAATTTATTTGTGTTTTAATTCTGTAATGTACTCTATAAATTACTTACTTTAGGTCGGTGATCCCAAAGACACTGTAAGAAATGGAGTAAAGGCACTATTCAGACAGATCTGTGTGGTGTACTCAGTGACAAAACTATTTGGATACTTGATGGAAGGCTTGAAATCCAAGAACGCGAGACAGAGAGCTGGTAACAATCTATTAATTATATTTTGTATCTGTGAAAAAATTTAAAAATAAATCTGAGTCAGCCATTCTGTAGAGTAGCATAGAGTATTGGTATATTTGAAAACTGTGTATTTTAATTGATATTTACATATAGCTGTATTAATACGAGGGTCAAACTGAAAGTTTTTAGAACGGGCTACTTATAAACAATATAATAAAAAAATAATTCTAAAATTTGAAAATAGAACTCTTTGCCAATATTACTGAGTATATATTTCATTCATTTATCATTTGTTTTACGATTTGGAGGCAAATTGAAAATTGTCTGTGTCACGTCAACATGCATTTATCACGAGAAAATTTTCGTACAATGATTTTTTATGACTTTCGATGGCATTTAAGTCAACAAGAAAGTTATGATAGACTACGATTGGCCTTTCACGATGAAGCCCCATCTCGTGCGACTGTTTACAACTGGTTTAATGAGTTTAAACGTGGTCGCACTAATCTCACTGATGAGGGACGTGAGGGACGGCCTTCTACGGCGACGACTGAAGATAACATCTGTGTTGTGCGGCGTATGATAGAGACTGACAAAAGAGTGACCTATCAGCAGATTCGGACAAACTTAGGCATCGGTATGAGTCAAGTGCACAAAATCCTCCACGAACATTTAGCGGTCAGGAAGCTTTGCGGCCGGTTACCTCATAATTTGACTGAGGCTCAAAAACTCCATCATGTGGATTGGGGCCGTAAAATGATTGAAAGATTTAACGGAGGTGACTCAAATGCTGTGTTCGACATACTAACAGGTGACAAAAGCTGGGTTTACTGGTATGATCCTGAAACCAAAAGACAATCTGCTCAGCGGGTGTTTCCTTTCGAGTAGTTGCCAACTAAAGTGAAGAGAGATCGAAGTGCGGGGGAAAAAATGGTGGCCTCGTTCTTTGGAAGGATAGGTCATTTCGCAACAATTGTGTTAGAGGATCAAAAACAGTTTCTGCAGAATGGTACACTACCAATTGTTTGCCACTTGTCTTGGTAAAACTTCGAAAGAAACGACCTCGCAGTAGGATCCTCCTTCACCACGACAACGCCTCGTCGCACACCGCTAAGCGAACGATCGACTATTTGGCGACATCAAACGTTGAATTACTGGGTCACCCGCCGATAGACGCGACCTCGCGCCTTGTGGTTTTTATTTATTTCCAAAAATTAAAGGAAAACTTAAAGGAAAGCGGTTTATGAATGCTGAAGAAGCGGTGGCTGCGTATCGCGATGCCATTGAAGAGACCCCTAAGGACGAGTGGGCAAAGTGCTTTTCCCAGTGGTTCCATCGCATGCAGCGGTGTATTGACGTAAATGAACATTATTTTAAAAAGATATAATAAAACTAATAACTGCCTAATGTAAACAGTTTTTGATTTTCTAAGAACTTTCAGTTTGACCCTCGTAATTACTATTTAAGAGTTAAAATAATTGAGTATGCATGTGCGTGTGTGTTTGTGTACGTGCGTGCAGATGTGAGTGCTTAGGGTCTTTTTAATTGAATAAACTTTTTGCTGACACAAACCAATGTTTTTATTAATCTAATATTTTTCCCTCTCTTTGTTTCAGAATGTCTCGAATGCATAACCCATCTGGTAGAGACATACGGAGGCGCCGTGGCCAGTGGTGGAGCAGCTCTCAAAGATGTAGCGAAGCTGATCGGTGATCGCGATAATGCTGTGCGGTCTGCCGCGTTAAATTGCGTCGCAGCTGCTTACTTCCTGCATGGAGAGAGAGTTTACAAGACTATAGGGCAGGTGGGGTTATGTACAATACTTTATTAACTTTAAAATATTGCCTTGTGTTATAAGTTGGGAAGACGCAATTAATATAGTGTAGTGCATCGCATAAATAATTATGTGTTTTAAATACAGTTTGGGCTTCACTTACGGCGGACCGATTAATTATTAAGGGACTATCAGTCTATGCGTTATACGTCATATATTTAAAAAAGAATATTTTCTCCCAAAGATCTCGGACAAGGATCTCTCTCTGCTTGAAGAGAGAATAAAGCGAGCGGGCAAGAGTCGCAGCGCCGAGGCGCGTCGGTCCATGGTCGTGCCGCTCTCTGCTTCCGGGAAACCTATACTGCCCCAACAAGCGCTACCAGAGGTGAATATTAAATACAAATCTTTAATAATAATATATCATTACAATAACAAGACGCCAAATATATAGAGTTCTTAAATATATTCGACCAACAGTACAACAGTAGTGTTACACATTAAACAGGGCGATAACCTATTAAAAATAACCCTGTAAGAAAATTCAGTACTTTCTTTTATTTAATATGTACATTTTAACAACAATATGAAGTAATTAATCATGATTAGATGTAAGAAATGTTATCTGCCAGTCTATCACTAGTTTCACAAAAATGTATAATGATTAAAAGATATGTATAAATGAAGTTATGATAATAGAAAATAACAATGATTAGATAGCAATGATAAACACATTTTTTTAAATTTGATTAGTTTTAAAGATTCTTTAATCTCGACATGTACTTTTTATAATATTTTGAAAAATAATTTCGTACCCAAAATAATACTTATTTATATAAGTTTTAGTCATTTATAAAATTATATTGTAAACTTTAATTATTATATAACAGGAGAATGAACAAGTAATAACAGTAGAAACTACACCTGGTGAGGATTACGAAGAAGAGGAGCCTGAAGAAGTGCCCCCACCACCACAAGTTCATCAGTATGTTTAAATATTTATATTAGTATACATATAATATAATTCACTGAAACTAGGGGTCCATTTAATATATATATTTTTGGGTTCCACATTTTTAGAATGATATAGATTTTAATGTAACTTGCTATTACGCTTATATGTTATTTTATATCAGCAAAAGAAAGAATGAGGACAGTAAAAAGTAGCTTTATAATTAAGTTCATTTTTATAAGAGTTAAAAAATTTATGTTTATGGGCCAGCGCTTCACCTTAAGCAAAGGACATCATCTTTAATCACAAATGTGTTGACGGTGTTTAAAAGGATAAGAATTCTATGTTCGCTAAGTATTCGTATGTTTGAAATATTGTACGATCCAAATAATCATATTTAGGATTTGCGTTTTTTTTATTTATATTAATTTATTAATTATAATTATTAACTTTAGATCGCGCTTGCTCTATTATTACAATATCTTAAAGTTGTAATTGTATTAATATTGTATCGTGTACATGTGTGCGTGCAGCATGGAGGAGCCGCGCGCGGTGGCGGGCCCGTTCGGGCTGGACCCGGCGCTGATCGCGCAGCTGGACGCGGCCGTGCCCGTGGTGCGGCGCCCCGACCTGCCCGCCGTCGACCTGCGCTTCCTCGACGAGCCCGTCGCGCGCCCCACGTGCGTACACCTACCCCCACCCGCACCTGACCGCACCCGCCCGCACCTACCCTGCCTACACCTATCCACCTACCCACGCCAGTCTCATGCTTTACTATACTAGCAAGTATATAGCTATATACCGCCATTTTGTAAATATCAAGATTTTAATATAGTGATGAATTTACATACAAACTTTTAATCCGTTCAAACGTTTATGTCGGGATAAATAACATCCAATATCCTTTATCATACTTAACACTAAAGCTGTACCGAACATTAATATCACACCTGCGGCTTAGACGTGAAAACGTTAAACTATACGTAACGTTACGTTCAGTCTCCCTGAACAGTTTTATCGTCAAAAAATTATCACTCTTTATCATATTTTAATATTTAAACATTCATAAAACTACTGGCTTTATAATGCGCTGCGTGCAATTGATATTTCAAAATAGGTTATAATTTATTCTATACAACAGGTCAGCAGTAGTGACGTCCCCTCCGCGGGCTGCACCTGCGCACCCTCTAGTGTCAGCCGGCGCCCCTACGCACCCAACAGTGCTTACATCCACTCTTGACGACTCGCAGCTAGCTGATACTATACACTCTATAGCCAGCCCAGATTTGAATGTGAGTACATACATTATTACGTAACTAAAATATATAAAAGTAGCGGCATGCCGATACATCTTCTAGTTTCTTAGAACTTTACTGGCCAATCATATAAAGATTTTTTATCCATTGATTTTCTTTAATAATAGAAGTATCGTTTTAATATGGACGATTGATCCAAATCTTAGAGTGCTTAAACCAGTTGTTATTATTTAATTATAAAATTATGTGGTAGATGTCTACGGTAAATATTGGCCCAAAATTTAATTTCGAGTTTTTATTTTTTTTATTAATAATTATTGTTACTAAATAAGAAATTTTTCGAACCGGTGGTAAATATTTTGTTTTGTAATACCATGACGATTCAAGTCTTCAAGAATAGAGATATGTTTGTCTATAGACAGTTATAACTTTATTTAACTTACCATCAGGCAGCTCGCCTGTTCGTTTGTCCCATAATATATTATTTAAAAAAAACTTATTTGATACTACAGGCAGCTATCCGGGCGTTATCACTGATATCGGGCGCGCTGGTATCTGGTCGCGGCGCAGCGCTGGTGGTGCACGAGGCGCGGCTGATATCGGCCATAGGAGCACAGTTGCGGCGCCTGCGCAGCTCGCCGCCCGCGCCCACCGCGCTGCCCGCCTACAAGCACCTGGCTGGAGCTCTTACCACGGTAAGTCTTTATGTAAATTAATGTACACTAATATTATAATGGCCAAAGTTTGTGAGTATGTATGTTTGTTAGTTGTTCACGTCTGGCTGGAGCGATTTCATTATTTATTAAGCGATTTGGTATGGAGTTAGATGACACCGTGGATTAACACATAGGCTATATCTTACCGTAGGGAAATACATAATTAATGTCCCTAATAAACCGCGGGTAGCGATAAAAATTTAGCTGTACGCTGATCAGGCTTTGCAGTTTTACTAATATAGTTTTTGTTCCTGGCAGTACTGAGATAAAAATAATACTTATTAATAATGATTTACATAGTTGTAATCTTTGCTTGCCAAAACTATAATAAATATATTGGAATATAACTATAATCATTACAATTATCTACTATTATTGTAATAACATTAATAATAACAATAACAAAAGGTCTTAAATAAAGTGTTTTACAATAAAACTGACCCGGGCTCTCAATATAGTACAAGCTGTTTTTCAGAAGCCTGTTACATTTAAATTGTTTAACAGGTCTCAAAATACTTTCATTCTCAACGCATGATATTTAAGACTGTAATGTATGTGTACAGTTCTACGAGACTGCTGGGAGCGGGGGTGGTGTGGGCGAGGGTGCGCTCCGCTGCTTGCTCGGCGAGCTGCTGCTGGTGCTGGGCGCGGGGGGTGCGGGGTGTACAGGAGGTGCGGGGGGCGGGGCCGACGGCGAGCGGCTCGTGCGCATACTGAACAACGTGTGCGTGCGCGTGCTCGAGCACTCGCCGCGCACTGCTCTGCTGTGGTGAGTGTACTCTTATATGTAGTAGTAGTAGTACTAGTTACTAGTAATACTAGACTGGGTAGAATCTCTTGGTCTGTGATACAGAATTAGGTGTCGTTGAAGTGATTGAATGACTTCACTGTGTGAGTGTTGCAGATGTTTGTGCTGAAGCGTGGATAGTAATACAAAACGCCTAAATAATTATTATAATTTTATTTATTTATTCTTTGTTACAACGTAGATATTACAATTAAACAATCTTAAAACTATTTTATGATTGATTAATTATGATTGAAATAGCAACAATATTGCAATCTAAAATGAATCAATAAAACACAAAAATAATTCATAAGTAATATACTTTTGTAGTCGACTTAACAGTATGAACGTGAAATTTTACTTTTGAATGCAAATAAATGATTAAGTGCTTTATATTACTTTTTTTTTCATAAAATAGGGGGCAAACACATTTATATATTATTATTTTTCTCATTTCTAGCGCAATCGTTTCGCTACTACACGACTCGATAGTCGAGTCCGATCCTGCCTACCCCAGATATCAAGATCTGCTGCTCAAATGTTTCTGGAAGACCCTCAAAATGATATCCTCGTGGGAAGTAAACTCAATCGATTACGACTCAGTGCTTTATAAGATACACCTGTTCTATAAAGCTTACCCGAATAGCTATTGGAAGAAGAACCCTGATATCAGTGATACACCTTATAGGTAAGATTGTTGATACTTATAAAAATAATCTGCTAAGTATCCAAAAAGGTTGATGGTTTCAAAGTGTGTTCATGCCTTAATACTGATTTTAAAGATTGTTTGTATTTTGAAAATGGGACTTGTGTAGTGGTATTTATATTGTTCTTGTAACGATAACTCATTGTTGTGCTATGTATTGTTCAATTAAAAAACAAATAAAAATAAGACTGAAGTGTCTTACATTATGTTGAGAAATGTTGGTGCGGTTACTAATTATAATATGTACCACTGTATGTAAAATAGTCTTTAACTCGTGTTTCAGCAAAGAGAGATTAATTAATTTATATAAAAGTAATTTGTGGTCTTTCTGTAAATTACCTTTTTGTATTTTTTATAATTCCAGGACAGTGAAAACATTAGTCCACACGCTAGTCAAAATGAAAGGGGCGTCCATAACCAACCATCTCACTCAGATACCAGATGTCAATGAGTCAGATTTATACCCATACTTGCATAAAGTCTTGAAGGTAATTTGTGTTTTATAATTTAATTCTAAAATGGTTGTATAATGTGCTTTGAAAAGTTACTTTAATTACAAATTAAATACATTCATTTAGTCTTAATAACTGTTAATATCTGCGGGAGGACCTGGTGTCCTGACATACGCGCTTGTAGCCTAGTTTAGTCACCAGACTCAATACAAATGTTACTGCGAATTGTAATTGTATTGAATATTAAATTTAGATTGTATTGATTGAATAAATTAAAAATATTAATTTTCGTTTTTGTTAGAGACTAGTGTTTACTAGGACTAACTTACTCCGTTCTGTAGTATGTAATATTCTTTGGATTTTTTTTTCTTAAGGTCGCAATGATTAAATTTTAAATAAAAAAAACCACGCCTTATATAACATTCAGGGTATTGTTATCCTTAATTAACAATATCTGCACATTATAATTGATTATCAAAAAACGACTAACCCAAACTCTATAATTCCAGCAACTGAAACTAGACGACAAAGAGACACCGGACATGAACGGTGGTCTTCAGAATCTGGGCATGGGCGTGGGCGTGGGCAACGCGGCGCTCACCGCCGGCAGGCTGCCGCGCGCCTTGCACGAAGAGCTCGCGCTTATACTGAAACGCATCGGCTCTAAAGAACACAATAGGGATGCGCTTGCACAGCTCTATGATTTAAGGGTTGGTATTTGAAAATGGTTTTTTAAGTTGTGATAGTGTGGGCGCATGTAACGCAGTGGTAAGTGATGGGATGTTATAACAAACTCTTTTGGTATAAGAGTTAGATGCTACAAATCGACTCTAAGCATCTTAACAGGAATGCGCTTGCGCAGCTCTACAACTAAGAATTTTTATTTAATCATATTTTATAATAAAACTCTAAATCGACTAATTTAAGTGTATTAGTAAAAAAATATTTTAATATTACTTAATAAGTACTATAGTAAATGAAAGCATTTAATAATATTGTGTAAGGTTGAAAGAATTGAAGTCGATAAAATTCGATGTTATTAAATGGCCAACCTTTCCAAGTACTTAGTACCCACAAATATTCTTTTAAATATTTCAATAGCATATAATAATAAAGAATATTTATATTATAATTTAAATAAAGAATATTATGAGTACAGGCTGGTTTGTTCTTTGATTGTGGTACTGTTCTGTTTTTTCTTTTATTTATTACTAAATGTGAAAACATTTTAAATGGTCTCCTTAAGATTTATTTTTTGCAATCAATGTTATTATGACTGTTTGTTTTCCAAAGAAATAAAAATAAAATAATAATAATGAATGGTACAGGAGCGTCACCCGGAGGTGGACATCTGGACGTTCATGGCGGGCTCGTCGTTCTACTTCCGCAACTACGTGGAGTGCGGCCTGCGCGAGGTGGCCGAGCAGCGCCGCGGCGCGAGACTGTACAAGCCGGATATTAAGCCGCACCATATTGGTAATGAAATTTGATATTTGTATAGCGTTTTATATCTATATGAAAAATTTGAAACTAATAAAAAAATTAAATGTGTAAGATTGCGTTGTAAATTACTCGAATTGTTCAGGTTTTTTGAGAAAATAACAGATTTTTCTAAATTTGATACATTTTTGGATTGCATAGTGGTGGAAGTTTTTGAATTAAGCCATCTTAATAATATATATAAATCTCGTGTCACAATGTTTTGTCCTCAATGGACTCCTAAACCACTTAACCGATTATAATAAAATTCGCACACTATGTGTAGTTCGATTCAACTTAAAAGATAGGGATAGCTCACATCCCGGTATTGCCCCGGGAACGGGAACTACGCGGGTAAAACCGCGGGACACAGCTAGTAATATTATATTTTTATGTTTAAGGTATATATGAAGTCATAAAATGTACGATGACTCAAAATAAAATGGCTTCAAGAAATGTTTATAACTGTACTCATTATATTTTCAGATGTTAGCAATGAAAACGATGAGAAATCGCACGTCGACTTTTTAGAGAGATTACGAGCTTTACAGGTGTGTACTAAAAATACTTTTAAATGTAATATTGCCATCCTTTTATACCTAAAAGCTATAGGCACGCCCCGCGGGTTTCTCCGCATTTATGAATGTATTATACTATTGTATTATAATAATAAAACGAGACGGATAGGGTGATTCAAGTAGACGGCTGATGTGTACATAAACCATACTCTTGAATCACTCTGTTTTAAAAAGTACATGAAAATCGGTTGTGTTGTTTTAGATAATTAAGCATACATAGAAACAGACAGAAGAAAGCGACTTTTTATATACTAAATAATGATAATGTTTATATATTTTAACAGGCAAAAGCAGGTCTCAAAATGGACTCGAACCCGTCATCCCAGCCTCGGACTCCGGTGAATGATAACAGAGTTCTCACTGACTCTATCAACGATAACACCTTGCCGAGAACGCACAGTATCGACCCACAGCTGGAGGTCAGTTAATATTTTGATTTAATATTAATTTTAAGAAATAATAACTTACTTAGTAATGGTATGATATAAAACAAAATATCTAAAAAAATACTATGTTTGATGCATACAATAATAACACCTAGAACTGCAGTATGAGCACGCAGTGAAGCTATTTCAAATTAGACAATTTTGTCTACTGCATTGCATTTAAATTCGTATGATTTTCGTAGATTTCATTTTTTCCACTATAAACTTTTTATAGCAACAATATCATCGGGACAGACAAAAGAATGAAATGATTTAAATTATTTTATTTTTCAGTTACATTCAACGCAGTCAGTATCGCAAAAGAACGAAGCCGCTGTCGACGCGCTGCGGCTCAAATTGCAGCAAATCAAGAGTTCTTCTAAAAGATAGACCATTATTATAACTGTCATTAAATATGTAATCCTAAACGTGCGATACTAAAAACGTAGTATACATGTATATGTTTTATTAGTTATACAGCATGTATCGAAAATAAAGCGGTTTATATACCATAATAGTCTTGTTAAAGATAAGTTGATGTTGTCTGTTTGTATGAAACTCATTTAAGAAACGAGATTAGTTTGATATTGTTGTATTCTTGTGGTGTGGTATTTGCAAAAACTATTTTTGTTACATGCCGTATAATGTATAACAGTACGATATATTCTTGTATGTGTGTTACGCACGTGTGTTAGGCGGAGATACGAGTATATTTATTAAAAAACGGAAATGAAGAAAAAAACGGCTGGCCAGTTTTATGCGAACAGACTTTTGGGAGTTGGTTGAAATCGAGCTAAAAGAAACTCTCAGTATTATTATATTTGTCTATCGTCTGAATACCGAAACGCAAATGCTTTGAGTATAGTATAGACTACGAAAGTTGTTAAACATATTTAATATAGAGAAATATCGCATCACTAAAAGATTTCATGGGTTGAATTTTAAGAATGATTATGATGTGATGATTTTGATCCCGTGTCTTTAAGAGTTAAAATTTAGTAATATTCAATATGTTTATATACTTTGGTAGTCGATTATGCGTGAGTCCTCAGTAGAGTTATTTTGAAGTCTGTATTGCAAATTATCAAAGTAATTCTACTTCTAACGTAGATAAATTTGGTTTGCGTTAAGGTATTAGGGCGTATACTTCTAAAAACGCACGGCTTTTACAATTTTAGACACAAAATTAATATTACCAGACTTACTGCATGATACTACTAATAACTTCTATATTTTTTGGTTACATCATTAATCTAAATTATAAATAATGTCGAATGTAACGTAAAATTATAGAAAACGCTTCTATTTGTATTAAATTCTTATTTAAATTGCCTATAAATCTGATATTAAAATTATTATTAAGTCATTGCATATTTAGTTATTCCAAGCTTATATGTTTAGTTCCTAGCTCTACTTGTAACGTCCAGAAACGCCTCTAGTTTACATGACAATATAGTAATTAATGTTCTAGCAGGGTAATGAGCAAATTGGCATTTTCTTGCCGTTATTATTAGCGGTTTGACTAACTTGTGAAACGAGAATTCGAATATGGAAATTATGTTTTAATTGTATGAAATATTTCAAGATACCGGCCTTGCTATATACAATGTGAACTTGTGAGTTTTTTTGTACAGAATTTGTTAACTAACTATTGCACTTGTCTGTACCTGGAAATAGGCCGTCAAGCTTAACAGGCAAGAATGATGTCTGAGGGCCACGGCATCTTGAAATATAAGTCATTTATATCCCTTAATTGTTAAATTCGCAGTTAGTGTTGTTGTTAAATGTCATAAAATTTGTGATGTGACGCACTCGAGCACGTGTGGTTTATCATGTATTGCCCCATTAGAAAACTAGTTTTTAAAAAACGTTTCGTCTTTTGTTTGTATAATATCAATGTAGTCTTCATTATAATGAAAATTACTATTGAATATTGATGTATTGTATTTTATGTTTAGTTAGTTATTTGTTGTTGCTATCAAACTGATTGTGTATTACGTATGTAAAGGGCAACTTAATATGTATATGGAACAAATAACAGGATGTTTATATGAAATATATTTTTGACAAAGAAAGAGAAGAGATTGTAAACATCCTAAAATATAACCCTGTCAAAGCATTTCCATGACATACAAGTAAATATATAACAAATCAGTTTCATAGAAATATCTTATTTCCGATACGTTGGACTGTAGAACTATGATAAGACTGTAATCGAGGCATCATTTTGAATACTCAAATGTTCTTTTTAAGTAGCAGTCATCCAGTAGGTTTGTAGAAAACTTTGAGCTGCGATGAGGCATTATCCATTTCTCTAACCCAACCATCGCTCACATTACTAAAATGAAACCGAATACATTCCTATATTGGCTTAATCATCCTTATTATAAAATCGAAATACAACATTGCAATTATTATCACTTTAATGTGTATATATTCAAATTTTTAACACTTCTGTTGGCAGTTAAACATATAATCACAGTTTATTACGTTTTATATATTATGTATTATAAATAATTTAATGTTTCAATGACATGTTCTTGTTTGTCAGAAAAGTTACGCGTTTGAAATTACATATTAATCTTTGACTGATTTTTTTCAATATTTTAATGATAGTGTTGTTTGTTTTTTTTATATTTTGATATTTAAGTTGAGATTTGATATCTCCCTATGTTTTGTCATTAAATAAAGGCCTAATGTTAACCAGTATGTTAAAATATAATATGTTTAATACATATTCCACTATAAGATGCATCGGAACATGAAATAAAAATGTAATTAGGCTCTAGCTACTATAACCATTTCGAGTTAGCCCATTGTAGAGTAAAAAATAATAATAATTAGTAAATAAAAATTATGACGTGCATTAGATGGGAGTTAATTTCAAGAGAGATCTGTATATATTTTTACCATGTCTATTTTCACTCAGAAAGGTTTGTAATGTAATTAATTGAACTATTCACATACGTTTTTATTTAATGTCTACATATTTTTGCATTGTTGTTCTCATAAGTTAGCGCTTTGTACGAACTTACTAAACAATTACGAGCATTTATTTATTTTATGTAACTTAATAAATCATGATGTAATAATATTAAACTTCATACAACACTAAATACTGTTTTATTT